>NIRI02000004.1:3639-125111 GCA_003604175.2 Clonorchis sinensis | reverse complement strand
TATATATATATATATATCACATGACCGAACAAGATAGTGTGGTGATCTGCCAAATGGAATAGTAGGACGGGCAATGGTATCCAAGTTGTAGGCATCCAAATACGGTAGGTGTTCTGAAAACTTATACGATAGAACAAGCCTACTTATCTGATGGTTACGCAGAGCCTAAACGGAAAGCTGACCAAGTCGTTCCGTCCAGCGAAGCGGACAGAAGCTAGTGAAAGTTTTTCACAAGCAATGAAACGTGCTTTATGTGGGATCTCTAGCCAACCGCCAAACTGCTGGAAAACTATGCCGTATTTCACAGCCAGAACAGTTAAAACAAAGGACCGTAGTAGTTTACTGTCTAGCTTTCAATATTCCTTTCTTTACACCATGGAAGATTTACGTCTTTTTGTATTACTGCAAATCTATTCAAGGCAATTTTAACTCCGGAGCACTCTGTGATGTTGACTTCGTGAACCGTCGTCTTTTCCGAAAGAATGCGCACTTCTGATGAGCTCTAATAAGAGGGGCAGGACTGGTTTTCATCTGAAGACAGCGCATTCGGTGAACATGTCTAATGAACACACTTATTGGTCGGTTGCAAACCTGGTCATGCAATTCTTGCTAGGTGGCCAGTAAGATTCCGAAATGACGTGGAAACAGCTAAGAGGATGGCGGTGACAATGTTATAACACTGAGTAGTACGCTACCTGGCACTTCAACGATTTGCAAGTATCCTATATAGTCCTAAGAATAAACGCATAGAGATGTAAATACCTTAAGAAACCAATGGAAAATGGAGTAGACTGACTAAATGTTTTTTTGTTCAGAATGGTGCATAAAGTCTAAAAAAAGTGCGTATATGCCTTACGATTGTCTAGGCGGCTTCCAGTTCTTCCCTTGCAACTCAAGTGATAATTAATTTCCCCAGTAATTGATTTTTCAGAGGATAACAGTATCTCTGAATGTATCCTCCGATATATGCCAAGTTTCGCGGTGGTCGATTTTCAGTGCCGTAATGGAGCTCGACATGGCTCAATGGTTGAGGCGCGTTCAGACCCAACCCGGGCATCTCGAATGTCCCTGTCTAGGCTTCGGTAACCTGGTAGTATCAAGCCCTCGTGCTTCCATCGGGTAGCGTGGCAGATAGACGCCGAAAGGGTATCGCGGCCTAATGGTCGTACAGGCTATACTGGTCGAAACTCAGTTCTGTAAGGTTCAGTCATCCCGGAAAGGCTAACGTGGGACAGGTCGTCCGAAAGAGGAAAGTCCCTGTATTGCCAGAAATCGTATTTTTACGAGGAGATCCGGGGACAAACTCGTAATGTGCTCTGCCAGAGGAACGTGAAACCGACGAGCATTTTCACATTTATGAAAGTCGGTATTGCTAGGTTTCCGAGAGGATGGGCGGATTGATAAAATCGACCTTAAGAACCACACACTCCAGTCGTCCAGCGCTTGACCGCGACACATTGTGTACTGGGGTTGGAGTACTTTCAGAAGTCAAGAGTCCGGTGTGGCTCAAGAGGCATTCCTGTTCAGAGTAGTATAAGGGGTTAGATAATTGTGCCTTGCCCTCGCATCCTCGGGCCAGCCAAACCCACCACGAGGATCAGATTACCGTATCTCTGTGACACTGCCTGTAGAAGAAAGAACCGACCGTTGGGCTACTGCTCAGATAGTTTGGCGAAAGAAAAAGGAAAAACCAAAAACTATTGAAGATCTAGAATTTGAACTACTGAGAAACCACAAGCAGAGAGAATTGAAGACATCTCAAATTCAACTTGAAACCTGGGACGCTGGAACCCTTCCCAACAGGGCTGGAAGCGATAGACCTGAAAAGAGCTGAAACCCTATCTTAAGAACGTAGCTGCCCTCAACAAAATTCATTTGGCCGATCAGGAAAGCTTATGGGAAACTGGGGAGACAGTCTACTGGTATGGAACTTCCCAGGATGATTAACGGCGACCCTGGCCAGTTATATGAATGGATGAAACTGCACACCATTACTAAGCTAATGAATATCTGGCTTCGACTGTCCAGAGGACTTTTCACCACTTTTGTTAGCGCGTATGCTCTGATATTGAGGATGCTCACGAAGAATCCTGGAAGCAATCATCAGCTCTCATCACATTGAGATCAACTGATCGCCCATTCCTCATGGATGGCCTCAACACCCGAAGCAATCTTGTCAGACGGGTATGAAAAGGAATAACTGGGTCGTTTACGATTAAATCAATGAGCTTAAAAAGACCGGCGTCTACCAACGATGTGCGCAACGATGGATTTCCGCAATACTCACACATATGGTTCAGTGTTGGGAAGGCACCCATCACGACTTTGATGGGTCCAAGAATTGGCCTTGAACATCTTTTAGATTATACCATAGTCGTGCAAAGGGATCTCACTGAAGTTTCCATAATAAAGTTGATGTATTGCGCCAATTAGAACACGGATTATGCGTCTGTACGATCTAATAGCCTAGGGTCGGTATTGATTGATCGGCAGGGTCTCACTGAAATCAAACAATTTTGGATTGATACTGCTCAGTAGTAGTCTGAAAGCTACAGTGAGGTCAGCTGTGTGTCCAGTGGACAGAATGATTTTGACGTTCGATGAGGCAGGTTTTCGGATCTCCGCTTGGAGACCATCAGTCAGTCGTTTTGTCACCTGACTCAAATAACGAGGCGAATGTTCTGAGATGCGTTCGTATAAACTCCTGTCCGCCCACTCCAATGTATGTTTCACCGCAACTGCACATGAAGTGGTGCACAACTTGTGAGACAAAGAGATTGAGTACAATACGCTGCTTGCATAGGGTACTGGCTTACCTCATTGATGAAAGCAAGTGTATTTGAACAGCTGGGGACACTTGACGGAGTATATCACGTAATTTGTGTCATATGTTTATAGTACCTTCCTCAAATTGCAGTCTGATGTTTTTAAATTATTTTTGAGTCCGATTGCTTGCAACAGGGTTGTTCGCACTTCACAATAAGTAACTCTGCAGCTGAAACAGATTTTCACTATGTATGATGCCGTGACCAAGGGATGAAGATTTCATCGCCACAACCCTTCCAGGATGTAAACGTCCGGGCTTTTTCGGAGGATTCTGAAGGTGTGGTGAAGACGGGCGGGCTGTGATCATTTGCAAAAATTTCCTTGCAAATGAGTGTATTTCGCTAAGTTTGTGCAATTTGGTTTCAAGTAGAACATAAGGTTGACGGAAAGCCGGGGACTGCGCCTACGTGATGAGCCCAAAGTAGAAGGGCAAACCGGTCGTGGGCTGTCGAAGAATTTTCAGCAACCTTATGAATAGTGAATTACGTATTTACTCAAGCTGATTTGGAAAGCAAAGAAGTGTGACTTTCCATTGGACAGTTTCTCCCGCCTTTTGTCCCCATACAACATTTTTGTGAGCATTGTAGCCAGTTACGATGAGTATGCCCGTAACTGTGGGGGAAGGGCAACCTGCCGTGTAAGGTCTTTCTCATTGCGCATACTTCATAAGGGACTGGTACTAGCGTCCCTCTATGGTTTACAGAAACTACTTCACTCCCTGGCCCACCGTCCAATCGATTTCTTCTTTTATCAGTTCTGATAGACTTAATTTCCACATCAGTGACCACATTTCATACCGGCCTTGGTGCGACTTTGGCAGCACTGGAAAACCGGAAGTTGGTGTGTATGACGCAATCGTTTGATGTTTTCACAGTCTGGAATCAGGAGTCGAAGGCTGTGCGTCAAAACCTATCCGCTTAGCACAAGGTACCGAATGGAGAATCTCAAGGTTCCGTCATTTTGGTCACTGTAAAAACCGCCTCCCAGAGATCCGAACGGCATATCTGATCAGCTGCTGTGGGTGTAAATCTCTAACTGCGAGTGTGGTTATCATCAACTGATCACGTGATCGGATATCGCCAATGGATGCAAGGTCTTACGTAAAAGGTGGGAAACTGTTCAATACTGAGTTGGCATTGTTAAAAAAAGTCGAACAAGTCGCATAATTGTCCAAACTGTTGAATAAATAAATGGCCCTCCCTAGAGAAGGGAGGAGGAAGACAAATCGTGATCATGACAATGATAAAGATGACAATAGATAGGAAGAGGTGAACTGATGCACCTGCGATCCTGGATACCTGTTCACTGAACTCTCTTGCAGCATTTTGCACATACCGAATTTCCAGTGGACTGATTCAGGTGTCAATAAACCGTGAAAAATCAGAACAAGTGACTCATTCACCAAAACGATGAAGTTGTCCGCAACTAAATTTTTGCCGTGACGTATCGATCTATGTGTCATTTCAGACCGTACATCGTGAGTACAACAAACAGGCAGGTGGTTCCGGAGTTAGGAATGAGAAATTATTATCAATAGGGTTTTACAGTTTCAGCTATAGGATCTTCCACAATGCTTCCAAGCTTATCTGTTGAGGGACGCAACATTTTTCCGCTCAGTTACAGTGAGCTACAAAAACAGGATAATCTGGGATACTTATGGGTGATTTTCGAATGCACTATAAGTCTACGCAAAATATCTGGTTGTGTTGGTGTTAACTGGAAGCAATTCAGGTGTTTTTTTCTGTCGCATCTCCTATTCCCTGTGATTCGGTGGTAGGATAACTTCGAACTCGCTGGTGTGATAGGTCTTAAGGCTTTCGAAGAGCTGTTAGTTTCATGATCAGTAGGTTCTTCCAAAAGGGGCCTGTGGCTAACCGAAATTGTCAGCTGTCCCATTCGTTTTCCACGGCCTTTGAAACACGACTTTCCGTATCTCAGAAGAGGACAACGTCACTCCACATAAGTGCCTTAAACTAGACATGTATTCAGGCTGGTAAACTTATAATTTTACTAAACTGCGTGCACGTTGGTCGTCGGGGGGTATTCATGTAAGTCATGTATCGATTACTGCCTTCCAAACTCGGTTGACTGACACTTGAATTAGCATTGTTCATGCTGTTGCGTTAAACTTGAGCGTAGAAAATGTAATCACATAAAAGTTAACTTCTCCTCTCTCTCTCTCTCTCCTCCGCACAATGGTGGCTTCAATGTTAGCCGAAATTGAACACATACAAAAATAGAAGCAATCTCAGCTTCACTTTACAAGAAAGCAGAAGAAAATGATTACCACAGTTGGGGAAATTTTCCAAGAAGGTAGTGTGATTGTGCAAAAAACGCAACAGAACAGGACAGGGCATACAACGACAAAGTCAGTGATGAATACGTAGCTCAGGTGAAGAATAAATTCACAAGATGAGTGAAACTCCCAACTGTGAATTCGTTACTCAAGGAGCCAGTGAACAAGTGTGATCACGTGATGTAATTGAGGGACGAGGGACGCTACATCATGTACTAGTGAGAGCTAATCTCATTGTTGTTCAGATTCTCGTGGTCGAATCATTGTGTCCAAACTACCAACCTAGTGGACGCAGGTTCGAAACCCTATGAAGTTGTGTGAGATGTACACTAGGGATGATTTCCACTTGGGGGTTAAAGAGCCGTACAGTGCTTCATGGCTTTTCAGCAAAGACTAGCTTCACTTACAGGATAAAATCTTCAATAAAAACCCAAATATTCTTACACTAGCAATAAATAACATAGGTATTGACACAAATGCGTCACTGCCATTCAACCAAAGTTTGGTTAGTTACTTCAAAGGCCCTGAAGTGAAAAAAAGAGGAAAGAACGGATGTGGGAGGGTATGGGATAGCGCACTTCAAGCATTTGGAGGTAACTGCACTTGTAACGTCTAATCAGACAATCTGGAAAGAGACTGACAGCACGAGTGCCACTACTTCTTGCAGTGTCTCCAGGCAAGCGCAATACGCTCACGGGAACGCTCACGGCGGACCGCACAGAAACTCTCTTTTACACCCTTCTGCTATGCTCTGTCAACCTCGCGATTTGCACCTTTCTCAAGAAAGCACGGACAGTATCACTCGTCCCGATAGACGATGTCTCGGAATGGCCGCGCAGCCACAGCTGATGACGCTGGATGTTTTCTGCAACTGAAGTGCTTGCTGCATAACCATGCAACCCCAGAAGCGCTTCGGAGGCATCGGTGGTGACAAACATGAAGACACCTCATCTCATTTCATCTGTCATCTTGTAACCCTAAAGTAACTCTGCCCTTAGTGTAGTCTGCTACTGAGGATCCTTGAGACTCAGTGAGGCCTTGTTGATGCCACAAATGACATAAATTGCCGAACGTGTTTCGGATCTGTGAAATTCGTGCGCCGAATTCATCACACTCGCTTCCGTCGGAATACAACTGTCGAGACGTTAATTTCTCCACAAACTCCAGTTTTTCTCCTCAAGTTGCACGATTCTGCATTTTGAAGGTGACGATGGTCAGTTTATTGGTCATCTCGCTTTATCGCTGGCGGCAACACCAGATGAGAACACTGGTGCTTGACACTTGTTCTCAAAGACGCGGACGACGTCATCTGTGTACTTCCGATCGACAAAGATCTCAAAAGCAACGAACCAAACACTGGGGTTTTGAAGACCTTCCGGCCACAGTATTTCTTCAGTGACGAAACTGAACAAGATTGGACAGAGTGGATATCCGTGCCGGACACCACTTCTTGCAGAGGAGCTTATAAGACCTCACCATACATTGTGTGGATAAAGGGATCGGATTATGTTCACAAATTCCCGTTGAGCAAGCGTGATTTAGAGCACTAGCTGGTTGACAGAATCGAATGCATCCTTGGAGTCAAGGTACATATGGTGTTGCATTAACGTCTGACGGAAGTGTAAGGTTTTGATCAATGCTTCGAAATCATGCTTGTTGCTCATGAGGCAAGATTTCACTTGCCACCGTAAGAAATGAAGAATAAGTGACGCGCCAGACGTCCTGCTTCAACTGGAGTCAAATTGACGCCCCTGTAGCTACGATACTCACTGCGAGTACCCTTTTCGAAGATGACACCATCATCAATTCACCCCTGTTGTCTGGGACGGTCTCCTTCTCCCAGGTAGACACAAATAGGCCGGACCAGGCTAGGCTTTGAGTAGTGCTTTGGCCGTTAATATCCGATGTCGGACGGTCCGGCGGGTATTCGGGAAGCCGGTTCTGATAGTTTCGTCTCATTTTTGTGTCCATTAGCTTCTTAATGACTAAGCAAGTTGTAGACCTTCAAAGAGTGACGAAAGGCAGCAATGGATAAATGTCTCATCAAGGTCTACCCAGCTATCCGAGAAGAGGTGGTGATCGACCATCGCCACGGGGAACTGATGGTTATATGGTTTGTTTGGATTCGGGGCGGTTCGCTGCTGGACACAATATTGTCAGGCTGCTCTGGAACTTGGCACTGCAAAGGAGCAGTTTGTGGCTGACACACATGTGCATCAGGCACTCTCCGTTGTTCGTGCACCTCGTGTCCAACCCAAGACGACCACCCAGTTTGGTCCCAGCAGCGCTTGGTCTACCTACGTGAGGGTTTGTGTCACCAACAACCACAGCGATGTCTGAGCTTTCAACCTTTTGTAAAAGAACACCTAAAACATCATATAACTTCTCTTTGGCAGAATCAGAGCTAGAGACTGCTGGGCTGTAAGCAGACAAAATAAAAAGGAAGTGATGAACCTCACCTTCTCGAGGTTCTTTCAAAAAATCTGTGAAACCAGCCGTGCAGGGGGCGACTATCAACAGGTATCGAGTCAAGTAGAGAAGCTTACACTCGATACTTCCACACAAGATATACCCAGCTGCAGCGACCTCCGTGGCACTAGAGGTGTGCGGCCGGAATCTGGAAGAGGGCGAAAGGGCATTCAGTTCATTTACAGTATTTGTGTCCTGTACCCTTTTTTCTGACGGATGAC
Source organism: Clonorchis sinensis (assembly GCA_003604175.2). Taxonomy (NCBI): domain Eukaryota; kingdom Metazoa; phylum Platyhelminthes; class Trematoda; order Opisthorchiida; family Opisthorchiidae; genus Clonorchis; species Clonorchis sinensis. The sequence continues at coordinate 117,299 of NIRI02000004.1, read as the reverse complement.
ATACCTTATTACAGAAGGAATCTAGCTTAGAAGCAAGAGCCATTTGTTGTCCTGGTTGCCTTGGTATGCGAAATTCAGATGCAGCTAAGTGGACCGTCTGTTAGAGAAGCTCTGAAGCTTCACAGAGGCTGTAAATGAGCGTTGTGCATGGCGAACAAAGTGGTCAGTCCCATTGCCGAGGCCTGAAGAGAGAATGGGAATGGAATAGGGGAGAAGAGCGAATACATGAAAGTATACGAAGGAAGACGTCAGCAGTAACACGTATTTGCTTACCTGTTCATATGTGTGCGCGAAGTTGGGTGCCCAGCCAATGACAACGCGGCCGATGTGGCGTGAAATTATTTTTAGTTATAAAGTTCATTATTGTACGCGGGCTTAAAAGCCTAAAGGCCAGGCACTGGGTGGATCGTTGAGCTGCACCGATTTAGCATTTCTGTGGTGAAAAGGTCGTGATCGACCAATAAAACAGTCCCCTGAAAGATTGACCATACACCAGCAGATACCAGTGAACATCTGTTTCTCCTGTCATTTGTGTTTCCTATTATTTCGTTCCAAAAAAACGTGGCCCACGTGATTCGAATCACTAAATTATGAAAAGCAGCTCGAGATAGTTTCGTGGTTAAGGCTGGTCGGAAGGTTCGTGGTTCGAAACTGACGTCGGCATCTTGACTGCCCCTGTTTGGGCTCGGTCAACCTAGCAGTATCTCAGCCTTCGTGCTTACTTCAGGTAGCACGGTAGTTTGGCAATAAGGTGTATTACAGCTAAACGGTAGTACTCCAGTAATGATAACCTATAAAATCCCTGCTCCTAACATTGCTTTACTATAACTAATCAAATCAAACAATTGTCACACACTGCGCACGAGCTGTTAGACCTCGTTCGTCCTAAATAAGGTGTAATAGTTCTTCGAGGTCTTTCGAAGATCTATTCAAAGTTTTGCATTGAATTTGTGATTTGAAATCAGCCTGGTATCAGCTGTTTCTCAAATTAGGAACTTCCGGATTCCATTGCTGAGGTGCACGGCCACTACTCCTGTTCACGTTTTACATCTACGGTTAACCGGTAACAAAACTGTTATTTAATCAGACCATCGTCTTTCTCTCGGCTTCTGATGTGATCATGTTAAAAACCGTCTTGATAAAATAAATGCGTTGTGTTCAACCACGGATCACGCGCGAGAATGAAGGTTCACTCGATCGCTTTGTAAAACTACCAGATCCTCTGACAGTAGACTGAGCATTGATCTTGCTCCATGCGGGCACGGATAGCTTTTTGTGTCTACTGCTTCTAAAAGTCCCTGGAGGTGTTGCCAGTATGAAACGTAATAATGCTTAGGGAAGTTGGAACTACCAGCTACTGAATGTCGGTAGACGGTAGAAACTTTACACCGGTTCAATGGCGTTGATTGACGTACATAGCCAGATAAATAGCCAATAAGAGAAGTCGCTCAGCGTACCCGGACCTTCCGTACGTGAAAATACTTTTGAACATGTGAGATTTTTGGACCCATTCATCTTCGGAACAGGCAGGTTATTAGTTGGTGAAAATAGTTTTGGCAGTTGGCCTTTCCATTCTCTTCTTGGAAGTACTCTTCGATTGGTGAGTGTTCGGGGGTGCCCTCTTTTGGGAGGGCGAGTGGCGGCGCCCGATTCGCAATTATCGAATGCAATAAATATGTCTAATTCCATCGATTTTACAATTTCCGTTGGCAGGCGAATGAACGTATCGTCTTTCTCATTGCGGAAACTGAGCACGTGTCCGGATGTTTTCGAAAGTACGTTTGTACTTCTTTCAAAAAAAAACGTCTGGAACGATTATTTAAGACGCCAAAACGCTCTTCACTTTGGGGGTGTAATTAAACTTACTTGATATTTTATTACCCTTTCCTGGCTGACTGCCTTTCAGTGAGAGGTGGGCTAGACCTTTTTTTTCTGCACGTCAGACAGCAGACTTGTTGCGTGCACAGGTGACCACACCCCACCACATACGTGCAACAAATTGGCTGTGATATGAATACCAATCAATGAAGACGAAAAAATAGGAATAACTAAATTTGGCTCACACCGTTGTCATTGGCTAAATCGTCAGTTATGAGATGTGCTCAGCCCACGAATGGTAATCATCATGACACTGTTACTGAAAACATCCATACGTTTAATTAGCCCGGCGGTATTGAATATCACAATTAGATCCGGATGTTTTATGAAGTAACGCTGAATCAATGCGATACAGTGCTTGTCGCAAAGCTGCACGGGATGTTCAGCGCTGCAGCTGAAAAATGCTGGGAGAATGTGTCGACAATACCGCGTGGCTGTTCGCTCGTTCAAGGTCATGTCCCTAACACGTCTATTGGTTGGTGCAACCATCGAATTACTAATGTGCTCACTGGCTGGTCGATACGATGAAACGGCGCAGCAGCTGAGCTGCAGCTGAACGGTGGATTAGCGGACAGAAGGGAAGCATTGTTGTACACGTTCTCTGATTGTGCTTTTGCAATTCAGCTGCAAGACTACGAGGCTGGAAAGTGTGGAATATATGAGGCGCTGTCTCGGGACGATTGCCCATTGCCGTGTAAACAAAAGCGTACAACCAATATTACCTCAAACTCAAAATGATAGAAGACGGAAATGGGTTTTAGACCGCATTTCATAGTGCAAACAATCAGGAAGTCCACGTTTATGAATAAACCTTCTATCACATTCCAAAGTTCACAAGTTAACCTTCTTCGGAGCACCCAAAAAAGACAACAAGCGAAACGCGATGAGGATCGGTGGTGGAAATACACCGTGTAGTGTGATATCCCCTTTACTATGGTTAACTCCTACGAGAGGATAACCTGTTTCTAAGAATGTCACAGAGCCTCAACAGAGAGGGGGGGGTTGCCGTTACACATTTTCTAAGCTTACTGTACACCGGACTCAGGTGATCGCAAAGGTCAAATTCTCTGACCCACTCGTCAAAAGGCCCAAACAGTTGACTGGGTTTACATATGAATAGCAGAGACTGACAAACTGTCCCACAGGGACATGAGGGACCAACTAACCTAAAATGTTTCTTTTTCTGCCTACACCATATATGCTCTACTCATATTAGGGGAAAACTATAAAATTGATTTATGATTCCAAATGGAAACAGTCCACTTAGCTCATAGACTAAACCCAAAATACGATGCCTCCTCCATACTGACCTCTAACGCGTCACATGAGTTTGTTGGACATAATATGGAGGGAGACAAACAGACACTAAAACAAACTAGTAAACGACTCGAATGCCAGAAACGTGCCTTAGAGAAGGAGGCGTTATGAGAATTGCTTTCAGGTGTTAGAGGTTACGAGAATTGTAGATTTCACCCGTGGTGTTTGGATGGTGCTTGGGAATCGGTTGATGCTACCTGGCTGGGTACAACCTGGTAATCACTGGAATCGGTTGATGCTACCTGGCTGGGTACGACCTGGTAATCACCGGGTGCCCAAATCTCATCTGTACATATCAGCAACAGCAAGAGAACAACCGATTGTCACCACAGTCGTCCAAAACTGCCTTGTGATAACTGGGTCGTCACAGAATCGGACAGTGTGAATCACCCTGTGTTACACTGTTGGCCAGGTTAGTCACAATGCCTTTTCACGTTGCATCTGTGCGCCATCTAGAGGAGCAGCATGTCAAAGGGTGATAATTGCTTACAACAACTCTGAACTTTGAATGTTTTCGGTTGGGTAGTCTTTAACTTGATGGCTTGAGTGAGGTGACTCTGATACTAGTGTTAGTGGTCTGGGATCGCTCTTACTATACTCCTATGACACTGTTGATTAGAGGTGATAACTCTAACGACAGTTGAGAAATCCTTCTGAAAGGTGATGTGACTGTGCAATCGCAGTCATAACATGTCAGTCTATTTGAAAGCAATAGGATGAGAGATCCGAGAGAAAGCTTTTTCTTGATGGAAAGGCAAATATAATTGATTGGTCCAATGCTTCACTGCGAATTCGGTGCCGGAAACTGTGCAAAATAAGGAAGAATAGGATTGCTTTTTTCATGAAGAAAACTACTCATAGGGTTGCTGAAAACTCTTCGACAGCCCACGACCGGTTTTGCCCTTCTTAGGGCTCATCAGGTAGGCGCAGTCCCCGAGTTTCCGTCAACTTTATGTTCTACTTGAACCCAAATTAGACTGATTTCGACAAATACACTCATTTGCAAATCAATTTGGTTTTCACGGGAGACTCAAGTGAATCTCTCGTTTATGAGGTTCTTCAACTGAACGTGCTGCACACAGGCCGCCTCATGTTTCATTTGGTACGATATTCCAGATATCGCAGTATATTTTCATAAAGGAAACTACTCACAAGGTTGCTGAAAACTCCTCGACAGCGCACGACCGGTTTCGCCCTTCTTGGGGCTCATCAGATAGGAGCATTCCCCAAGTTTCCGTAATACCAACTGAAACACGAGGCGGCCTGTGTGCAGCACGTTCAGTTGAAGAACCTCATAAACGAGAGATTCACTTGAGTCTCCTGTGAAAACCAAACTGATTTGCAAACGAATGTATTTGTGGAAGAGCAGAATTGGATTACAAAACCATTTGGTTGCACGCAGCACCCAAACCTACGTATTCTAGTTCATACATCGCTCGCTCGGAAGCAAATGCTGCCGACACCTTTAAGCGGATTCATTCACCGGTTGAGAAAAGGAGTCTAAAACAATTCTGAAGCGGATATTTTAAACTTTCATCGTGAGAGCAAGAGGCTGTCTTGACTTGTGACCACCAATGGCACAACCAGAACCCCCGCAAATATAACTCAACAAAACTGAAATCCGTCTCGAATTATTATACCTTGTTAAGCTGGATTGAGGGAACTGGAGGTTAGAATCACGCAGGTTCCATAAAGAAGAAAAGTGAATTGACTACAAGTCAAATGGTTCACAACACACAAGCAGTTTCACTATGTTTCCGTCTTTATAGGCCACACGCAAGTGTATCCTAAATAGGTATGAAAAGGCTCTCTTACTTTGACAATGGTGCATACAGGAAAGAGCACTTTCCCCCGATCACAAGATCGTGCGCCAATCTACAACTGCCCAGAGTCGCATGCGAGAGCAGCAACATTTCGGAAATTCGTGTAAACTACTCTGACAGTCATGACTGATAAGTCGTAATTTCGTTGTAGTACCGCTTAGTCGAACGCAGTTTTGATTCCGATGGAGGATGGCTATTGCGTGATGTCTGTCTGATTTACAATAGATGGAGGTTTGGACGCTTCAGCCTATAGAATTTAGCGATACGCTACCACACTTCAAGCGTTTATATCTTGCTTATCCAATGGTACCTAAAGCTCTCCGATCGATAAACCTGCGATGAGATCAACTACAAGAAAGCGTATTCATCCCGGGCCTGTGTGCTGTGCCCTCTCATGCAAGACAAACTGGTTTGTCGAGAGGGTACTATTGTCTCTAGTCTACACCAGCCTTGACACCACAGTCGAGTACACCAGAAATAGAACGGGCGGTAGTATAGCAAAAACTGTTCTCTAACAGCGGTAGTTTGCACAGGTTTCTTGTTATTAAACGACTCAGTAGGTTCGGGGTGAATTCATGCAGATGTGAGTTCACCTTGTCTGGCCTGTCCAACAATGGTGTGAACTACGCATGACTAAATGGATAACCAGATCGGTGGATTGACCAATCAGTTCCCAGCACACTCTTCTGATCAATAAGTCTGCATACAGTGCCAGTAAAGGTCGTGCAATACAAACAGACAGGCTAGCTGTTCACTGCTTGGCTGTGCCCCGGTTGGTAAAACGAATGCTGTTACCGATATGAAAACCCCCCAAATGATGCCTTCTAGACCCGTTTTTTGTAACTCCGAGGCTAAAATGAGCTTCCCCGTCCTGAATGGGACAGGAAATCAAAATCAATAGGTTTGAATGACTAGGAGTGCTCCTAGAAAACCATGCCAGTGATCCTCTTTCACAGACAACTGCCTATCGAAATCGCTGTCACGTGTCTACACTTTCCATTTTAACATTTTCATTTACATTTTTACCTTCAGGTCTGATTTGCAATGTGAATACGTTGCGAATGTTCACACACACACACACACACTGAATGACTTCGAGGAGTATTGCGATCTCGCAAACCCGGGCGAGTCTATACATTGTATCGTTGCTGGTTGCACGTTTTTCGGAATCACGGTTACTCTCACTAGGTTTATGAGTGTTTTCTTCAAGCCAAACTGCAAGCCAATTTACTGATGGTAACATGGGCCCTCAGAGATTTTACTCTCTGGAATTCCTCACTGCCGTACTTTCACCAAGCAGACTCGAAATGTTATCACGAAGAGGCAGCCTAGAAACTCTGTCCGACGTTCCGTTTTTATCCAATTAATGTAGTGCGTGCACAGATTTTATTCGTTGGTAAAAACACTCTATGCTGATAAGTCGGGAAGTACTATACGGCTTTTTCCTTCCTATTGGGAATCATTAGCAGTGCGCATCTGAAGGAACTCCAGGGAGTTTGGAACTCGCGGCCTCGCAGCTAGTGGCTACAAGATGCGGATTAGCAATGTGATTAACTTGCACTTGGGCAGGATTTAGCGTCACTCATCCATCAATCACGACATGAACATCACGCGGTCACACATGTTGACTGGCTCCTCAGGTGACGACTTCCACTCGTCCTGTGGAATCTCCTTTGCAGGACGCCGTCAATCCACTGTCAGACTTCCAATGCATAATACGAATCAGCCCATGGTGCTGACAACATACAGGGTGCGATCTTGTAAGACTGGGAGGTACGGAACTAAACAAGCGGACTAATGGAACACAGTACCTCCTTTGATATTGTTCTCAGAAGATACAACATAATGTTTTTTTTTGCCTAAGACATCTTCCCGTAACTACAAAATAATGGAACTCTAACTAGGTGTAGTCTGGATGTGCTTGTTGTCATTTGTTCATTCACATCAGGTCTGCCATCGTCACTGAATAAGCAAATGCTGCAACGGAGAAGAATGACAAAGTACCAAACGTCGCTTTGGTAGGCCCGAAGTCGTTGCTCCATTGTTTCCCTTAAAGTAATAATGTGTGGACCATATACCCCGATGCATTAGTTTACCCTAGTTGGCTCGAAACTGTTCGAATGATCGTCGGAAATTCTCTGAAGGGGTTGAGAGATTGTCCAGTGTTTTGGTTCGGCGTCTGAAGAGTGAAGCGTCCTACAGTACGAAACTACATCGAACGGAGTAGAATATCGACCCGGTTAATATGGTCCAAGAATAGTCGGATACTCCCAGATACTCTCGACATCTGAATAATTTTGTGGTATTTTTATCACATAGCAAGAACAACGATACGCTTCAGACACTCGTGCATTATGTGACTGTCGTGCGTAATAAATTATATCAAACCTAAAAACGTGGGCTTATTTTGCACGACTTCGGTATACCGATATGTCTTCATATGCCAATCCCCGTAACCATAGTTCATGGACAATCGCCATCAATACAACGATGCAATATGAAAAAGGTGGTTTTCACAGCCCCGCTCTTTCGTGACAAATGAAAACTGATGGATAAAATCGCATAGACAAAAGTTGCTTCGCCTCTCGCATGCGGCTCTCCTGCGAGAGGGTGAATCTACCCTCTGCTAAATAACCGGATTGTAAAACTATCATCCCTGTCTGGAGAGTGCACTACAAAGAGGTTCCGCCCCAAATGTTTCTTGCACATTGCTTAGCAGACTTCTGAGGGAGATATTTCCAAGAAGTGCTCTATTAGACAAGTATGTAATGAAAAGTACGGATTAGGTTGTTCACGTGGGAGGCAATTTGTGTAAATAATTCGTTTGAAAGTGTCGTTTGATGCGTATCGCAACATTTGACGACGGGAATCGTCATTCCCCTGGGAATCCTTCAGGATGTTGTTGATATATACAGCATCGTCGGGGGTTGTGTGGGCTCTGGGACACCATCAAGGACAAATAGGGTTACCAATCAAACCGGAAGACAGCGGTTACTGGCGTAAGACCGTCAGACTATAGCATTACATCAGCGTTCAACATTGATGCTTCGCTGTCATACGGTTATGATTTATCTGGAGGTCTTCCTATGAAGGAAAGAATAGAAGTGGATGGGCATGGAACGTGGTGCTAGCCTACCAAAGTCATTCGTAGGTGCATACACATCCAAACACCCATTCAGGCAATCTGGATAAAAACTGACAGCAAGAACGCCAGTGATGTAAATTGGCTGCCATATCTTGCGGCGTCTCCAACAAGGCGCAGTGAGAATCACGCCGTCCTCATCCTGGAAGACGAGTAGCACCGAAAGCACCCAGCCATTTCGTAAGATTGTTCATGCCCTTCTGTCAGGTCATCGGTTGCCCACCTCACTGTTTCCGACACACTGAACTGGGCACGGTAAACGCAACTCTTTTCGGCAAACGATAATTTGGCATGCTCAATACATAGCCTATCAACGCAGCATTTGATGCTAGACGCACTCTTCGACTGGGGTCCTCGTCGCTCAACCAAACTCTCGCTCTCTACTTGCTTCGATACAGATCCGCTGAAACCAACCTAGACGAACTATGGTCCGGAGACAACGGTTGTCGAAGACCTGGAGACGTCTCAGTTCCGCTGCTCGAACAGGCCATGTCACAGCTATACAACAAAACAGTCCGTACTGTCACCTCATACACACGTCCCTCGAGATTTGGCGGTATACCGCTTTGCCGCCACTAGTGTCTCGACCTTATCAAAAGCAACCCGAGCCTTGGAGAATCGTGCGCTGATCGCATCTGTCAAAATAAAGTCGGAATTAATACAACTTCCAAGGTATGCAGAACGCCCCACAACTTCGAGAGCCTCCCCTGGATTGTAGGTGGTGCGTTCAGTAACTGCAAGTCCGGGAGCATGGCCTTGCACTTTGTGGGTGTAAAGCACGCGCCAGAGGACGGGATGATTTTGGTCAGTTCATCCAGAAACACCCGTGCCTTATTTTCTTCGAAGACGAGATCAATGTCTTCTGCATATTCCAGATCAACAAGGTCTTCGTCAGAAGCTATCTGAACACCAGAGTTTTGAAGACCTTCCGGCGTTCATCTCATCACGTCATCGATCACGACGTTAAATAGGTATGGAGAGAATGGGCACCCCCTGACGGATACCGACTTGTGCAAGGAAGCTTTTGGATAGCTCTTCGTACACTCTCCCACGTCCAGGATTCTAAGAATGCATTCCTCGATTGGCAAGCCTGGTAAGGAGGAAATACCAGCCAACCGAAACGAGTGCTTCGTTGAAACCCAGGAATACAACAATTTTGGATGGCGATGTGTATGTGTGTATAGCGATGTTCTTGCACGCGGAGTATTGTAAAGATTCGGTCAACACAAGCCCTCACAGGGTAGAATATCGCCCTGGAAAACGAAGAGAGGAGCGACTCCGGACGAGCGCATGGTTGGAATCCGCAAATGTTCTCCAAGACGAGCGACAGTTAGTTATTGGTTTGCGCCCTCGGTAACTGATTTCAGTTGGATTAATTTGAGTTCGCGGTTGGCACGCGGCTGGAGGACACCATGTGGCCAAACTATGTCCATTAGTTTGGAAGCTAGTACTGCATAAAAACGGTCAGCGGTCAGCACATACCTGAAGCAATCTTTCGCGATTGTCCCTATGAACCGAGTCCAAGCCATGTCGACTACCTAATTAAGTCTCAGATACGCTAAGCTTGTCCAATTGTGTAATCACATCTCCGGCAGCCACAATGATCCCTGAGATTCTAGCTCGCTACAGATGGGTTTTCAAGACGTCATAAAAGTGATCTTTGATTGTGTCAGAACTACAGTCGGTTGAGGCGTAAGCAGACACGGAAAACACATAGATCAACGTCGTTCTCGTGAGACCCATTCACAGACGTTGCCAGATGAACCACACAGAGGCGACTATCAACGACTATCCTGTTCAACAAGGATCCTTTCCCCTGTGCATCCCGCCGCAGCTGCCCCTGGATCGCCAGAAGTGCGCAGCCGGAAGCGAGTGGAAAGTGATGGGGCAGTTGGCTCAACCACTGTGATTGTATCTTGAATTCTAATTTTTAATACACGAAACAGATCACTGTCAAGCGAGTTCAGTGTGAGAGCAAAAGCAGCTTGTTGTCCCGCTCGGTTCAGAGTGCAGCCAGATAGTCCGGATGTCGAAGCTGTCGGACCCTACTGATCAGCAATTGTAGCGCCAAGATCGATTCAAAACATCAGTGCAAACGGATGTTATCGACGGAGCGGAGGAGAAGCAGTGTGTGCAAGAGACAGAAGGGGGCGTAAACAGCTTACACGCCTTACTGCATCCAGCTGGTGGGGCAACAGAACTGATGATACCATGCTATTCATACTTACACGGTACGGCTAGAGTCCTCGGTCCTCAACGAAAGCCTTCGGCTCACAGGTCTGACCGTAAGCCAACAATTTTTGAAGGAAAAGGCATATGCATTACCATTTTTATAGAACAAGTCATCAGGCATGTTCAAACCCCAAGAGACTGTCACACCTTTACCCATCGACCAACCTGATATAAGAGGCTCTGTGAGTGTCATACATACACTCCCCAGTATAGCCCACTGGGTTACGGAGGTGCCACACAGCGTTTAACGCGCAGCATCTTCGCGATGTGTTGATATGCGTAGAGTATGATGAAGGATTTTTCTGTTTGATGAAGGAGTACACTGTAATCCACGTGCATCCCTCATTGTCGGATAGCTGAAGTGACCATAGTGAACCTACCCTCTGGTCCAAATAGCTTTAGGATGCCGTCCAAATCAGCTGCTTTGGAAAGTGAGCTGCTTGCGTCATGACACGTGATAATTACAATCCACCCAGATGGTGTCCACGAGATTCATGCACTCACAAGCTATGAACTATAAAATAACAATAAAGATAATCGTTCAAGTGTTGCATCCTTTCGGTGCCTAACTGCCACGCTACCCGAAGGAAGCAGGACGGCTGCGATACTGCCAGGTTGCCCATGCCTAGACAGGGGAAGTCGAGAGGCACAGGTCGAGTTCGAACCACGGACCTCCCGGTCAGTAAATTCTCGCTCTAACCACTGAGCCACAGCCTGACCCAGTGTACTCGATCACGAGGCAACTCAAGTGGCGTCCACTGATAACCCGAACAGTTTGACAGACATGGAAAACGAAGAGTAGCCTTTCATAGAAGCCACGACAAACCAAGTGTTCCATATTTCTTCACGGTTTTTTCCTTGTATGTATTTTTTCATTCACCAGGGACGAATGAGGTTATTTATTCACTTCCACGTCAGATTCATTCAATAAGACAACAGATGACGGATGAACCTGATCGTTTTCTGTCACTCGTCTTCTACGCTCATAGTATTCAGCTTTAGTTACATTGCACGCGAATAACAACCTCCCGATGCATTTCACATCAATAAAGTTGATTTCTACCTCAGTTGTATGGGAAAAACACGGTAGAAGCGCGGTTCAACTCGTGTGCCAACCTCAGAGAGGGCGTAGCCAGGGCGACCACAATATAGGGCTTTCCCGGGACAGTTTGCTCTTCGTGGGATTAACTTACATTTAGACGAAACAATCCAATCGAAGTAAATCTCAACCGCAAACCAGTTTGTGCAAATTGTGAGCTTTATTTTGGTTCACGTATGATATGTATTGACGATTGGGGAAACCCAGAGCAACTAAAATTCTTAGCTGAGTGATTAAACGCGGTAATCATCTAACGCATAGGTTGAGCAATGAAAACATGATTACGTAAATAAGGCAACCGTAGTTCACCTAACTGCACTGTGTTGTGTCATTAGGCTGTAATTTGTAGCGAGTAGTTTGGCTACAGTCCGATCTGATGAGATTGACGACAGCTTCACATTCGTTTCACCGGTTCTCATGTAACCAGGCAGCTCATCGGGGGAACTACAACAAGGAAAAAGGGATCCCGGGGTGCTATACATGAAAACGATTTTTCTAACAAGTTTTTTTCTGAAAGTTTTATCAATACTCATGATACAAACTGTCCTCGGGTCTGCGAAGCAGACAGTTATCCACACTGGCCTACAAATAAATCTAGTCAACCCTTTTGTGTTCCCCTTTTGCCCAGTTTCCAAACTTTCTCGGTCGTATCTGAGTGCTGAGATCCTGAGGATTCCTGATGTCTTTTGCGCTGCCACAACAAGCAGTGTGTGTAGGACAAAGTCAAGGTTTACCACCGTCGTGATATCAGCCTCGGTCAGTCCTGAGCACCAAACATTTCAGCAATAAGCTAACGGCATCACATTTGAATTGTTGATCACCAAACATGATCTCATATGAAATCTCTAGTACGAGAAATCAGTCAGGAGGAGTGTCTCTTTTTTATTATAGAAAATTACTGAGTTTTATGAATTTAAAAACAAGATGTCATTCAGAAACTATGCGTTGGTTGTTCAGCTTTGTTTGATTTTGATTGGTTCATTAGTTCCTCGTGTTCACCCCTCATGGTTTGTTTGGAGTACTTCAATTGTTTGGCTGCGTTCGTGAGTAAAACGAAAGAGTCCTACTTGATGGACCACCTTGGACTGCATTGAACTTTGGTTGTTCTGTGTGATTGGTCGATAGCGTTCGAACGCTTATTGGCTGATCATGGTGTACTACAGTCACCACAAGCTGTACATTGAAAGCTACCGCTGTAATACCTATAGTAATAATTTTGGAGCTGTTTTCTGCTTTCTGCAGCGCGGTTTTCATGTAGGACAAAAGCAAGGTTTACCACCGTCCTGACAACAGCCTCGGTCAGTTTTGAGCTCCAAGCATTTCAGCAATAAGCTAACAGCATCCCATTTAAATTGTTGATCATCAAACATGATGTCATATGAAATTTCTAGTACGCCAAATAATACGAGAAATCAGTCAGGAGAAGTGCCTCTGTTAGCTCTTGGAAAACCCCTTTTTACTGAAGAAATGTACTGAGGTTTATAAGTTTAAAAACAAAAGATGTTATTCACAAACTATGCACTGGTTGTTAAGATTTGTTTGATTCTGGTTGGTTCATTAGTTCCTTGTGTTCGCCCATCGTTGTTTGTTTGGAGCACTTCAATTGTTTGGCTGCGTTCGTGAGTAAAACGAAAGAGTCCTACTTGATGGACCACCTTGGACTGCATTGAACTTTGGTTGTTCTGTGTGATTGGTCGATAGCGTTCGAACGCTTATTGGCTGATCATGGTGTACTACAGTCACCACAAGCTGTACATTGAAAGCTACCGTTATAATACTTATAGTAATAAGTTTGGAACTGTTTTCTGCTTTCTGCAGCGCGGTTTTCGCTCAGTGCGCTGGATGTGGGGAAATTCGACCAAGCGCGAGTAAACGGTGAGGAGAAATGTGGTCCTAAGGTGTGGCTGCTGATAGTGGTACTGGGATACTTCGTAGTCCTGCAGTTGCTCTGTGGTGTAGGACTATGAATGCTAGAGTAAAGCTCCTTACCAGAGTTCCGAGGGCAGTGTCTCAAGTGTCAAAACAACAGGTTACTTCTCATCCCTTAGGGCCCGTACAGAAATCCTTGGATGACCGAGTTACTCTGTCCTGTGGGTTCCTAAACTTTGCAGGTAATTGTGACCAACCCTGGCCAGTTGAGTGCTATCCCTCTGGTGGCTCTATTTTAGGTGTCCTATTAACTGACCTCGGTGGCGTTACTGGTATAACCTCGCCAGAATTCGGGTCTCCAGTTCGCGCTAGCTGGACTCGCTCCGTCAGGTTCCTAACAATTTGAACTCGAAAATCCCCCAGGGAATTGTTCACTGATCCAATGCCTTGTGGATGGTTGTCCTTATTTAATTCACAGTTAGGCGTTTGGTTTGGCTTTCTTGAGTAAAAGTAATCCATTAGCCCGGTCTTCAGTTTGATAACCTCAATCTTGCACTCTGAGCAACTTAAACGAAATAGGTGCACCGGGTGCATCGGACATTCGAAACAAGTCGAAAAAACCCCATGCTGAGCCTCTTATTTAGACTGTATAAAACGGCATCATTCTGAAAGTTCAAATGTTTTTTGGACGCAGCACTAGTAACCGGCACTGTGTAGATCCTGGGGCACTATTGGTTGTCAGGTTCATATTTTCAGCCAATCAGGGCTCTGCTTGATATCGAAACAATCAACGGCCCAATCTTTCGACCAATTACGTAAGTGTTGGGGCTCTACGGACTCTGAGTGGTAATGGCTATTGGGCGTAGGATTCCGTCTACAATCGTCGATATCATCGATATCGTCGTCTAATATTGTGGATAATCCGTCTAATTCTTCGGTACTGTCCCACCCGTACCGTGAGTTTTGCGGAGGTCTTTTATGGTTAAGTTTGGCGGATCCACTCTGGAATAACGCTTCACAACGTTTCAATGGAGAAATTCTGTCGGATAACACAACCTGATGAAAGACCTGCGCATCGAAACCTGTCAGAATATATGCGTCAAACAATCAATGGCAGTCTTGGTTAGAAGTGGCTCACGAATATGTCGGGATCCCAAAAATTACGTGCGGGGAATTTAACAATAGCCAATTTTTCACTGCAAGGTTCTGCTTTCAGTCCGTTTAGCGCCATTAGCCTCTGAATACTAAAAAAACGTTTAACTGTGACACTTTCGGTGTACAGCTGCATGCGACCCGAAGGGCTGAGTTACTACCAGGCTGTCCAAGCCTAGGCAAAAGCAGTCAAGATGCAGAGGTTGGTTCTGAGCCACGGACCTTCCGATCCGTAATTTCGTACCTTGACCACTGAACTTGTTTGAGCTCAGGAATATAGACTCACCGGTTAGTCTAGTCACGAACGCCTCTCACGGTCAATAATGTAGAACACCTTTATTTCTCGAGCTATCATGGTCACGTTATTCATTATGGATTACATGCGTCTGTTGAGACTGATTTTATCCTTTACGATACTCCTCAGTTGGTTTTCACCAAATTAAACCGCAGATTGATGTTTGTCGCAACATACGTGCAATCAGTTGAAAAATGGGGTCGATTAGGATGCCAAGACTAGGCCCATCTTATGAGCTCGAAGCTCAAGAGCAGTAGTGACCTGTTGAGAGTATTCATCAACCTTGAGTTGTTTTCAAATCGCCACAATGTTGCCAAATGCGTGTTCTTGCAAATCCATTAGCTTAGCTCGTGGATGCAAGTGTTAGCAATGAAAGGGGCAGCCGGTCCACCTAACGAAAGCCTAACCAATGAGGAATTATTAGACGCCGTTCAGTACGCGCGAATGCTTGCACTCGACTCGTTTTGCCAATAAGTTTCCCATGAATCTGTTAAGTTGAAGCTGGTGATTCAACACTAGATTAAATTGCAAATGGGCGCTTATCGGAACATACTTGGGATTTGATGTTCAAGTAGGAAGTAAGCTGTTGGCATGGTGAGGAGATTTTTGAACTTTCGTGGACATTTCGTCGTGCACGTGAAGCCAATCTATGCTGAAAGGCCGAGCGCATCTCACGAAACTCCAGAGTGTCTCGGGCTCGTTACCTCCCGGCTGCAAGTTTGAACCCTTAATTATTCGGCTAATAGTGGCTGAGCGGCGGTGTGACTAACTCACCATCTATATACGTACCGTACTACTCATAAGGTTGCTGGAAATTCTTCCACAGCCCACGACCGGTTTCGCCCTTCTTAAGGTTCATCTGGTAGGCACAGTCTCCGAGCTTCCGTCAAACTTATGTTCTACTTGAACCCAAAGTGGACTGATTTCGAGAACTACACTAATTTACAAATCAATTTGCTTTTGCGAGAGACTCACCTGGAACCCAGCTGAATCCTGCGTTTTTTGTTTCCAGGCAACTGAATGTGCTGCACTAGGCCGCCTCATGTTCCAGTTGCTATTCAGCA
Organism: Clonorchis sinensis; assembly: GCA_003604175.2. Taxonomy (NCBI): domain Eukaryota; kingdom Metazoa; phylum Platyhelminthes; class Trematoda; order Opisthorchiida; family Opisthorchiidae; genus Clonorchis; species Clonorchis sinensis. Next base: position 101,428 of record NIRI02000004.1, on the reverse strand, counting down.
ACCTTATGAGTAGTGCATTACGTATATACATGTATCGCGATATCTCGAATATCGTAGCAACTGGAACATGAGGCGGCCTAGTGCAGCACATTCAGTTGCCTGGAAACAAAAAACGCAGGATTCAGCTGGGTTCCAGGTGAGTCTCTCGCAAAACCAAGTTGATTTGCAAATTAGTGTATTTCTTGGAACTCAAAATCTAGTTCCATGCTGATTTATGGTTACCTGATGGGTCTAGTCCGCATGAGTACAATGAATTTACCATTACGTGTCCACATTGGAGGCGAATAGTATCTACGGGACCAAGATGTCGAAAAACAACGGACGGAGAGAGTGCGAAAACACGGTTCAAACAACTGATGCGCAGCAAGTTATTTACAAATGCAAGATTGTTTAAAACATGTCACAGACATCGAACTATCCATTTGGAGCTATTTTTAACGCAATTAAAACCAATATTCACCGTAAATTTGTATTTATTATGGATCTTCTCCAGATAAGCCCCGCCAAAAAATTAACCCCCACCACCCAAAAAAGAGTAGAAAAAGAGGATATGAAATTTGTACTTTTAGTTTTTATTGAAGAGGGTGAAATCGGGACATGTCATTAACAATTTGCATGAAAAGGCCCTTTTTTCCGTACCTTTGCCTCCAAACGAACTCACACAAGTAGCTTTCCACTAAAGATCGGTGTGTGCCGCATTGGCGTTTATTCTGCATCTTGTAGACGTGCCAAAGAGATTCGATGGTTTGTGTGTGAGCTACAGTCGTTGGATCCACAAAGTTCTCGGTATGATTAACCGTTTCATGAGTATAATTCATGTCAATCATCGTTTCAATTCCTTGGTATGATGCCCACATATCAGAGATGATGATTGAGCCTGGAGCGATGCAGGCCTGGATTGTGTCCATCAAAGTGGCCGCAGTTCGATCTGGCACTGCATACATGAACACCTCTTTAGTTTCCTGGCAGATCCCTCGGAAAATCCACTGCTGAGGAAACACTCGCCTTGCGTGGTTTTTACGGTAAGATATTAGCGTTTCATCGATCTCGACGTGTAGATCTGGTCGATAACTGTTGGAGTCTGCAAAAGCCGCCAGGCGCAAACTTCGCGAAGAAAGTTCTTCCAGTCAACAGCGGTCGTGTGGCTAATAGATAATTCCTGTGAGCAGAATTTGACTTTTGCCAAATTTTTGGACCAGCAATAAATGAATAGAATTACTGTCCTAAACTCCATCCTAGACCGCTCCAGCCAAGTTCCCTTTCGATGACCGATTTCTTGCCGACACTGTCGAACATTACACCTCCACCTGTCAGAAACAGTTGAAAGTGTCATTTGGTGGCCATTGTTGCATAAACGTTGCTGTTGGATCACTCCGTGGCTTTCCAAAAAAACGTACTGCCGTCTCCTTGTCATGAACGAGAGTTGAAAGCGTCAGAAAGTTCATTTAGGGTTTTACATCCGAACGGAGAAACTTTTTGCACAAAATGAGCCTAGATGCGGATAGAGAATTGTTTTCATCAAAAATAGGTGAAGGTTGTGTGCGTATAAAAAATTGGAGCTGGCTAAAAGTGGCGGGGTTTAACTTTTCGCACGTGCACTTTTTGCCTTAGTGGCGGGACTTATCTGGAAAGGATCCTTTATCATATTTTTTCTATTTATTTTAGCAAGTTAGACTTCTCTGAACACCAGAAGTGGAAACAGCTAACCGATTCGTAATTCAGTTGCTGGATTTGCGCTATAAGTTCTGATTGTAACTACCTATCAGAACTACTTCAGGCTGTGTGGGAAAAAGTTACTCATTTGTCTTTAGTTAATTTGTGCTGAAAAGCCTAGAAGTGCTCTAAAGCTGTTGAAAATCAACAGCGATGCGCCCCGTAACATTCCAGCCAGTGGTTCGGCTGCGATTGGCCGAATAACCGTGTGATTAACTCTCACTTAGATAGACAATAGTTCTGCTCACTGACGGGACAAAATCAAAACTAGAAACTGCCAAATCTCTTCATACCGTCACCAGTCTATGAGTGTCTCTGAGGCAGAATAATCTCACAAAACGAGTGGAAATCCCCTCTGAGTAGTCGTCTCTGGGAGAGCCAGTCAATACGTGACCACGTGATTTGGTTTCTGTGACTGAAGGCTGAGCGACGCTAGGTCCTGTCTAAGTGAGAGCCATTCACACTGCTGTTCAGTCGTCTGTGACCGAACCGCTTAGCATTCAAACTACTAGCTGGGACGTCGCGGGCTCCAAATCTCCGCTGGAAATTCATGAGATGCGCACTGCTCACAATTCTCCATGGGGACGAATTAGCTCTGAGGTGATTCTCGGACTTTCAACAAAGACAGGATGAAATCTCCATTGAACGTTACCAACTCTTCTCGCGCTTAGGTCATGCCTAGGATAGTCTACTTCGTGGATAATAACGGAATTTACAACCATCAGCTGGACAACTATGTGGAAAGTATGCATGATCAGACGGGATAAATCTGTCCGGTTAGTGCCATGTATGCACGAATGACCTGTTCCTAGGGACTGACAGGTTTTTAACCCGATACAACGCACTACGATGTTGGACAGGTGGTGCACCTGTCGGTTATCGTGCCGTAGTCACTCATGGATCAATGCTACCAACGCGGAAAAAGTTTGACACTATCCCTTCTGTTTGTGGCTAGAAATTCCGCGTAAACAAGTTCGGTTGTAGTCACTCAGGTCCTGTTGTACTAAACTTGGTTCTTCGAAGCTTTGTGGCTCTTGGCTAGGGAATGGATAGCAGTTCTCAAGCCCTCTTAATTCGGTTTCACTATGACATTGGTGCATGTGTTTAGCCATACTGAACTGAAGGAAACCGCTTGTAAGATTGTTGAAAACAATTGGACAACCCGGGACCTGATGTGGCCCAAAAAGGGCAAATCGGTGTCCGTCAACCTTAGGTCATACCCAAACCCAGATTGCACGGAATTCGCGAACTACACTCATTTGCAGACCACTTTGGTTTTAGCGAGGGACTCAACTGAAAAACGGCTGCATCTCACGTTTATGGTGTTATTCACCACTCTATTCATTACAGGCCAAACCGTGTGTACTATTCATAGAGTTCTATCTGGTCTTCATGTTGTCTAACTGGACACTTACTTGGAGTATTATCTAAGTCTTTTGTTTTCAGGGCTCAAAACTTTACACACATCTTCCGACGTTTCTGTTCTATATGCGACACGGACTTCCTTGCGATTATTAATGGCTTGCTGTGGTGAACGAGTAGAAGAGTTTTTCAAGACACTTTGTATGAGATTTTCTGGGCTTCGACTGTCCTACAGTGTCAACCTGAGTCGGATTAGTTCTGTTTCGCTCAGTCGCCTGGCTTACGGGCTTGTTAGAATAGGTGAGACGGGAGGATTCGTTGCAATCCCATTTATCTACAATAGGTGAATAGTGCTCAACATAGACAGTTCGAAGCAATACATGTCCTCCACGACGGGTTTCGCCCTTGTTGCGGCTCATCAGGTAGGCGCAGTCTCCGAGTTTCCGTCAACCTTATGTTCTGCTTGAAACCAAATTTCACGAAATTAGCAAAATACACTCATTTGTAAACAAATTTGTTTTTGCGAGAGACTCACCTGTGACGGAAACTCGAAGACTACGCCTACCTGGTGAGTCCTAAGAATGGCGAAACCAATCGTGGGCTGTCGAAGAATTTTCAGCAATCTTACCAGTAATATGTTACGTCTATACATGTATCGCGACATCTCGAATATCATAGCGACTGGAATATGAGGCAGCCTGGTGCAGCACATTCGGTTGCTTAAAACATCATAAACGAGGGATTCAGCTAGCTCCCAGGTGAGTCTCTCGCAAAACCAAGTTTGTTTGCTGTTTGAAAATGAGTGTATTTTAAGTATGTCGTCTTTCATGTCAAATTTTGTTAGTTTCCACAATATCATGTCACTACGTAGCAAACAGCTCACCGCAGAAGTGCAACCTGCAGTCGGCAGATCGTAACCTCTTCACTTGGGAGTGAAGGGTAAAGTTTCTGTTTACACCGCAAGGATCTTCAAACCAAGTTACCAACTTCTGTGGTTTCAGAATCCTCCAAGTTACTTTGATAAATTGTGTGCCGCTAGGTTTATTTAACCCACCCAAGAATCGTAGAGAAATGGCCAGTTCGCAATCCGTAGAGCAATTTTAGACCGAATTATGGTTCCAAGTTTTTCTTTTGCTCCTCAAAAGTAGTTTCTCAGTCTGGATTCAGTTTTGTTTTGGATTATGCGTAATCTGTCTGCTTGTAACTTCCAGTTGCAGATGTTTTGGTGACATTTTAGTCATATTCTTTTTTAGCAAAATACCACACGAACTTGGTTTTTACAGAAGACTCAACTGAATCCCTGGTTTATGATGCTGAATGTATTGTACCAGGCTGTCTCATGTTACAGTTCGTACGATATTCGAGATATAGCATTACACTGTATGGGCGAAACATACTACTCATAAGGTTGTTGGAAATTCTTCGAAAGCCCACGAAGAACATCATAAACGAGAGAGTCAGCTGGGATTTAGGTGAGTCTCCTATCCCATCAAAACTAAATGGCCATGTAGATGAGTGTGTAAGAGAAATTTCGTGCATTTTGGATTCGAGTAGAACATAAGGTTGATGAGAATGGAACCGGGGGACTGTGTCTACCTGAGGAGACCCAACAAGGGCAAAACCGGTCGACGGCTGTCAAAGAGTCTTCCGTAACCTTATGAGTAGTTTGTACGTTTAGATGATGGACTTTTACGTGCAACAAACTGGTCAGTACAACAACCAAGGCTGGCGTAATTTCATTTGGTAATAAAGGGGCGAGATGGCTCAGTGGTTAGATCGCGTATTTACTGACCGAAGGGTCTGTGGTTCGAACCCAGCCTCTGCATCTCGAATTCCCCCGTCAGTGCTTGGACAGCCTGGCCGTATCCCAGCCCTCGTGCTTCGTTCGGGTGGCATGGCAGCTAGGCACCGAACGAGCGTTACAGCTGAACGACTTTTTTTATTCTAATAACTCTAAGTGAGAACCTACACAAACTAGTGTGAATTTCCATAACTGTTGTTTTCTGCTTTCTTGTGTTTAGTAGTGGATTTTACGTCAACATGAATTTTTGGTGCATACTTGCTTGGCCTTTTTTTAGTCCATGACAGCTGCTAGGTTCCTGTTGTGGGTAAGAATGATGTGATTATTGAAGTCTTGCTTCGTTTCTTTCCAGTGTCACTCCGTTCCCAGGTCCCAGGTTCGAGTCCCCTAACCAGTGCATTTTACGAATCCCAGCTATCCCAGTAGAAGACTTCCCTTAGTTGTCCGGAAAGTCTGATTGCAATATCACAATATTCTCTGTTCGAACTTTTTAAAATAAATGACACATACGTGACGCACACGCCGCTTTAGTACATCCTAAACATTTTTGGCTCGAAACCACTCAACTGGTAATGAACTTTCTGCTCAGTAACAGTAGTCTAGTGAGTTCCCAACGAGTTTTCAACGAAAGACAGGAGTGTCATCACCGACTCAAATCATTTCGCTTCGCCACTGCCATACAAGGAGATGACGGTTAAAGCTGAAAAACTTTTGTGATTGCTTTGCATTACGTAGTAGGTCCCGACATGCAACTAAGCAGAATACTGAATCTTATAATTCACCAAGAGGAATCCGATCTTAACAGCATATGACTCTCATCGCATGCGACTGCAGATACAGCAACTTCAGTGCTCCCATATATTCCAACTTTGAGATTAGTCATTTCGGACTGTTTGACACCACCGTCCTCAAACGCAGTGAGTGTATATCGGTCAGACAGTATGCCACTCAAATTTTTCGCAGCTGGCGATGATACACGCTCGGCACGCACGTTAAACATCCAGAGTTCGAACCCCGGCACGACCGAGAATGTGAGCCATGATAAAAACGAAACTCGTGTCCAGTGCTTCTCCCCTTTGGTATGGACTCACCAGAATAATTGCACCAGGACAGGAGGACAATTTTTGAGGAGAGAGTGATAGGAAAGTGAATTCAGTGAATCCGGAAACTACCTGCATCTACGCGCATTCCTCTGTTTGTGTTTTGTGCTCAATCAGTAGGGAAGGTTTGAGAAAAAGACCTGGGAGCAAGCCGAAACAGTTCAAAGAGTCCGTTCATTGGGCTCAGTTGAAGTGTGCAGTGTCGATGATTTACTGTGAACTTCGTCGACCCTGCAGATTGTAACGATACATAACTGGATGGCTGGTGTGCGTTGCCTCTCTCTCTCTCTCTCTCTCGTTCTTTCTCGGACCCATTGATTGCCTGAGGTTCCGTAACATTTTCTTACGGCGGATCGATGTTTCACACCGGGACCACACCAGGTTGTCCAGTGATTGATTGGCCTACCGCACAGGCCTTATTGCAACTCAAGCTCAGCCAGAACGTTTTGATACAGTCTGTACCGCTGCTGGTCGATCGACACAAGATTGGATTGCCGTTCTCACACCACTGTTGGAACAGTCGAAATACTATGCCGAACCCACGACTCCTAGACCTGAAGGGTCCAGCAACGGTGCCAACGGCACAAACAAGCAGTGCTGTCGACTCAGCAGGAGTTAACAGCGTCTCAGTATGCGGCGCCAATAAAGGTCGCGTATGATCGATGACAGCTGCAATGCAAAACTTTGGAATCAACATGACGGTAACACTTGACTGGACTAAAGCTTGTCTTTCTTTGTTACTTCGCCAGGAAACTTTTGTTTGAATCTGTCTGGCTCAGCTTCCAAACTGAACCACTATTTTGATCTCATTGTCTGCCTAGTTGTTGCACAGGAATGTGCAGAAACAATGTCGTTGGCTTCAGCTTGCTGAGGGCTTTTTTCACGTTCATCTCACTCTTGCTTCAACAGTCGTCTCCCTGTCCTAAATCAATTATTCTGGTGAGTCCACACCAGGGAGGGAAAGCACTAGACTCGAATTTCGCTCTTGTCAGAGCTCATCAGCAGTGCATGTTCTTGGCTGTGTCGAGGTTTGAACTCCGGACATCTGACATACGATACCAGTGTGTTACAAATACCCCACCGGTACACGGTCGACGCATCTGAATTATGATGTCTGAACAGACGAACATGTTCACGCTTGAGCGGTGTGGTTTGTTCGCCCAACAACTCAAACAACAACCCAGCAACTGTCCTGGTTGTGTCGATCGACTGAACCACCCATTGAGGTAGCGTCACCTGCTGGGAAATTTTTGATTAATTGCAGGTGTTTGCTGGATTCGCAGAATTAACGTTCACATCACTCACGTTTGAACAGTCGCAGAGTCCAGTGCTTCCCCCTTTGGTGTGGAATTACAAGGATGACTGCGCCAGGACTGGAGGATGACTGTTCAAACGAGTGTGATGTGGACACGAAGTATACAAGATGCGCGGCCACCTACAGCTAATCTGTAACATTCACTGGTATCCAGTTCTCAGGAAAATTCAGTGGATTTAATGTGGTTGAAATACGAATTTGTCCGAAAATAAACAAAAAAGTTGCAATCGGTATTCCAGTCTTAACATTACGTGAGGTGCTATTGAATACCTATCACCATATGCTCAAACAGATGTCGCCGAATCAATCCGGTGGTTGTCACGACCTTGGAAGTCCCTGTAAATGATAGACACGGACGGCTGCTCGTACAAACACAAGATGAACTCATCAGAGAGCTGTGCTTTCCGGCTGTTCAAGTCTGATCAGAAAGATACTGTTACTCTGCCGTACGGACTGTGAATCGTAGAGGATTCTTGTGTGAACAGTAGAATTTCTAGCTCGGCTCCGGATACACGATACGTTCATTTTTCTACCTGCGACTGAACAGCTGACTTCTCATAACTTTGTACAACATCTGGTTTCGAGCACACAATCAGAACATCATCTTAGTTGTTGCGGCGCAACAGTACTAGCTAGAACGCACTACCGATGTTTTCTAGAAGTGGTTTTAAAAAACCAGTGTGCCGTTCATTGTTCGAAAGGGTATTTAAGGCTTTTTCTAATCAAGTTCATTAAATATGCACTTGGTTCTGACAGTTTCCGATGAACGTAGACTCTATCCGAAACAATATGCCAAACTTTCCAGTACACATCAGGGCCCACATTTTGGAAGACAATGCACGAAATTCGACCATATTGAATATTTTTACCACATATTTCTGGATGCATCCGAGAGGTGGATTTTCCTAAGGAATAGTAGACCTTGACGATGAATTGAACGCGCAGCACATGTTCTGGCCGATGCGCTTATGTGTGCACCGGTTGCGAGGATCTCAGCCTGTGTGATCCTCATTCATCTTAACCAATCACTGTAGTACACTGGAACTGCTCAAAAGTAGTACTGCACTTCAGATGGTCTTTCAGTACCAAGTTGTGTATGAGACGTTGACATACAGGAGATTGTGTACATCTAGATGGCTGCTAGTTGAGGTTAACTGTGGTTCAAAATCACTGCGTGCGCAGTTCCCGAATATATAAACGAGTCTCAGAAATAAACAGACCAGCTCAACTTGTTTGTGAGACAGCAACTGTCCTGTTCACCTCATCCTCGTGTGAGAAACAACGATACGTCCTCATGTGCTGTTTGCTGTTGAGCAGAATTTAAGTAGTACAAGCTGTGTAAAGGTGTCTAATAATTAATTAATTAATAAAATTAATAATTAATAATAATAATATTACCTGGACTGGCGGTCAAACCGAATTCCATTCCAGCAGCCGCCAAACACCCGCTATCGTGCTTGGATTTACTGATTTAGATAACCATACCCCGTTGAAGCAAGTGCATGTATTTGCTGTCTAAAGCATGCTGAATATCAAGTCATAGAACAAGTGTGAGGATATTTTCAAGGCGGTTGAAAATTCTTCGACAGTCCACAACCGGTGTAGTCCTTCCTGGAGCTCATCAAATAGGTGCAACCCTCGAGTTACTATCAACCCCATGTTCTAATTGAATCCAAATTGCATGAAATCCGACAAATACACTCATTTGCATGTCAATTTGGTTTTCACGATAGACTCACTTGAAACTCAGCTGAATCTCTAGTTTATGATATCAGTCAAGTAAAACCCATGTTTATCTGTTTGGAATTGTTCTCAACTGTTTCTGAAGGAGGGGAATCGAATCTCGTGTGACAAGCTTCGAACTACGTCCTGTTACGAGTCTTAGGGACGTTGCACAGACCGACATCAAACTTACACGAAACGGACCATCTCTGCCCACATTCTGGTAAACCGCTTTCCAAGCGGATTTCCAAACATCACGTAATTGTTTACAAATAGCTCTGGTATATCTGTGCGATGTTAGCGACCAAAACTATCGTCTTGCTTGATCTGTCAGGTCGCAATTGGTGTGACCGTCCAATCAGGAAGAGCCCAGTACACACCTACAGGAACCGGGATCTTCTCAGTGCGTTGATCTGTTTCCGAAACCGCCCAACCGATTGACTCAATTTTCATGATTTGTGCGCCAGACTCCCTGTAATCGTGTGTTGCTTGGAGGTACTCAGCTGATCCTCAGACCTCTTTGTGAATCACTTATCTGGTGTGAAGAAAAACAACGTTTGTTTTGACGGCAACTTTACTCATGCTCTCAAGCGAACCCTGACAGTCTGATGCGCGCATGCATATCGATCAGTCAAGTTTGTTTGTTCATCCGTTGATCAGTGCGCTGTATCGATCGTTAAAGTCGAGTAACTGATGTTTACTCATTTGGCGGAGTTGCTCTCACGCCTTTCGTCAGTTTTCAAATAGGACGAACTGGAAGTCGCACACGTAAGCGGAGGAACACTAGTTCGACGGCTGCGCGACTGAAAACTATCGTGAGTTGTCCAAGCGACTCATTCTATGCAATCAACTAATTGTTAACACAGCTGGAGGACTGAAATTACTGAACGGTACAGAGGTCATTTGCAGTCTAAAATACTGGCTGGAGGTAAGGTTGAAGTCACGCGCTGTACGACTGGAAACCTCAAGGTTGATGGCCTCGGATTATCGTTAGGAACATTGGAACAGACAATTCGAAGGACACACTGAGCGTTCGCCTGTTGCTGAACGATGAGAACATCGTCGTACATGCCCACCAGTCCATTCGACGGTTTTACTTTTGGAAGCCTGAAGAATCACGATAAACGTTTCCCCTAAGGGAGAGAGCTAAGCTTAGAAGTATGAGCACCGATCATTCACGTCTTCCGTTGCTCCTTTATCGACGCGCAGTGTTGACTTGTTCGGTCGAGTGATTGCCACTTACTAAGGACAGTTATCTTCATGAAGTCATATGCACTTGAAATTGGTTACAATACACTTTCTTGTCACTGATGGCGCCTACTCGATTGGCAATGGAAGTCAAGTTTGATGAGTAACTCAACAGCCAGGTCACTCACACAAGTTTGGTTATCACAACTCTGACACGGAGGGTTTTGCGTCTGTCAAACAAGGACTCACTTTTGCTAAAGCGTCACCCAAAAGAATCCCGGGGCATAATCGCGACCAAAAGGAAAACACTGAGAATGTATCAGAAAAAACCCTCATTTCATATTCAAACATACATCAGGACATGTTCACATTTTTGCGGGGTTTGTTGTCTATATAAAGTAAATGAGCATTCCTAAAATAGTAAAATTATTAATAATAGTAGTCACGGTATTAGTTAGAGAAGGATAGAGGGGAACGAAAAAAGTGTTGGTTGGGTGGCGCGATTTGAGAGAGAGAAAAAAACAGGGAGTCAAACAGAGAGAAATGAGAGGACGGGGAAGCAGAAAGGGATAGAAATCGCGCGAAGGCTCACCGGATCTGGTTGAAAACATGGACCACACAGAGCAGATAGTCCGATCCGAAAAAGAACATTAGCAGAGGAGACGGAGAGGTGTGGGGGGGGGCGGGAGGACAGATAGGCGGAAGAAGAGTTACAAAAAGAAAGGTGGCTAAAACAGCAGCAGTCCAAGAAAATAAAGGCAGCACCTGGCCACGTGAAAGAAATCCCGGGATTGGAGGGGCGGAAAACACGAGCAGTGACCGGAACAGCGTAGGTGCATGATTCTTCTCCGCGACTTTTCAAGCTACCCGGTTAACATGTCAAATCGCAACCCACAACACTGGTGTGCCTGTAGCAAAACAGAGTGAAAAAAGACGGCGGCGATTTGATAGAAAAAACAATACTCCTGAGCATAAGTTCCTGAAGCTAGAGATAGAGAATACACGATTCCAGTGTAGGCGCAGTGGTAGCGGACGGGACAAAGTGGGTTCAGGGGAGTGGAGGAGAGGGGGTAAGGTCCCATCCCATGGAGCGGATGAGGAATGAATGGGGCCTTAGTCGGGACAGAAACGAGATCGGTTTGTTCAACTACAACAAAACCAGGTAGTGACAGGTAGGCAGATTAAAATGGCGCTTGTACAGACGACCACTGCAAAAAAGTAAATAAAAAACAAACAAACAACCAACCAACCAAACAAACAAACCAAAAGTGGACCTGATAAAACTAGAAAAGGGAGTTAAGCAAATTGGAGAGGAAGCTGTTCACGTGTGAGAAAAAGGCGGTGGTGCCAGCACTGTGAATAGTTCACACACACACACACACACAGAGAGAGAGAGAGAGAGAGACAAAAAAGTGACAACCGGTAAGTGGTATCCAGGTTCCAGTGTGTATGGTTTGGGGATGGCATTGACGAAAAGTGGGGCCGATTAACAAGATCACTTGGAAAATCTCCGCAAACATCGCAGGATTGGAGGGGAATGAAACAGGTCAAAACCAATAACTGAAGCAGTTGTAATGCGGGACAGAAGTAGATACCTACAAGCATAACTTGCCCACAATCTAACATTATCCATCATTTCAGTAAAAGTCTTCAAAAAAAGATATGAAAAGAAAAACATCAATAGGTAGAAGAACGGCGCACGAGGCATTGACAGACTTCACGGGCGCAGGTGTACAGTGGCGCAAGATTCAACAAAACCAAGTGAAAGGAGCAATTTTTTTATAGAAAAAAACCTGGGGTCTATGTGGAAACACAACCGGGGTGAAACAAATACTCATGGCGCAAAGGTGGCTGCTATAGATCGGCAATAGGAGAAATTTGGAAGTGTTGAGTAGCGAGCAGCCTGCGCTGGTGACCAGTTGGACAAAAAGGCAACACAGGTAGGTAGGTAGTTAAATATAGAACCTAACATGCGGCCAGTAAGGAGCTAAAAAGAAAGGAAGAAAAGGCCGGATACGGCGCTCAAGTGTGCAGAGGCGCGGTGTAGAGAGTGCTCAGAGAGAGGGAGAGAGAGAGAAGGCGAGGATCCGCATAGGAAAAGAGACAAAAGGTAAGTCTGGTTGAAAAAGATCGACTGAGGTGGTGGTGGTGGCGGCGGTGAGGCGATACAAACAACGCGTGAGAACTCAATGCGTGTGCGTGCGTGTGTGTGTGATTTATGACCAAAATAGGCTGCAAAAAGCAGCAAGCTGTAATGCGGGTGGGGGGGAGGACGGGGCAGTTGTAGTGGTAGTCACCTTGTTGTTGTGCGTACAGATTACGACAAGTGGAGGAAGAGAGGGAGGATATAGATGCTAATGCTGTATTCAGGATGTAACTAATAGGATGATTAAGTTGAGAGACCTGAGAAGTGGAATCCGCCATTCATTCATTGTGCAGTCAGTCCGACACGCGAAAGAGACCGGGCCCAGGGGAGGGGAGAGACTTTCGCTAGGGACGGAGAACGGCCCCGTCTCACCAAAAAAAACCTGAGATTGAACCGAAATAAAGAGTGGTGGAGCGTGGACGAGTCAACGCCGCACCGTATCGCACCCGGACACTGCACCGGGACGTTGAGGGAAAGGGACGACTGGTTGGCGGTGTTGAGTTCGATCTCGTTCCTCAGTGTGTCGGTTCCGTAGACAGGGGCGCGCCACCTGCCATGGCGGCTTCTGCTTCCTCGGCTTCAGTCAACTGAAACATCTCCGTGTAGAGTTCTGGAAAGTCAAGTTCTGGTTTGTCGTGACGCAGTTGAGCAATGACCTGATGATGCTCGATATTGAGCTCCTCCAGTAGTGAGGACAGATGTCGTAGAAGGGCCGAACGCTCTTCCACCGGTTGCCCAGCTACAGGAAGAGAGTGCAGGAAACGATTCCAAATGAGCTTCCCGTCAAAATCATATTGGCATGCAAATGAGTGTAGTTCGCTAATTTCGTGCAATTTGGGTTCACGTAGGTTGACGAAAACTCTGGGACTGCGCCTACCTGATGAGCCCCAAGAAAGGCGAAACCGGACGTGAGCAGTCGAAGAGTTTCCTTGTGAGTACAGACTCCTGACATATATTCTGCCATGTATTGACGGCCCTACTAAATATCCCCATTGTACTAATATCCGAGGGGACGGTAGGCCATCCAAGGTGCTTTGGTCTCCGTCCCCTATCTACTTGAAAACCTATTTCTGGTTGACGTTATGACTAGTCCAGGGAACTGGGATGTCACTGGACCCATCATACCTTCAGGAAAGCTAAACCATTTTACTACAGAGATAACAATTCTTCATCAACTCTTGTCCATTCTTTCATCATCATCATTGTCAGCTGTACGAATCGCGTACTTGTCGCACAGTGGTTGTAGCTGCCACAGTTTCGTTCACCGATGATTTGGGGAGGTGAGGTAGGTAGCTGCGCATTGGAGGCGGGAGCTGATAAATTGGTGCGCAAAATACACTACTGTCAGTGGACTGTTAAGGCGATAGCTTGGATGCACGAGCGCCAATGAGGACGCGACCGAGCCATGTCTGACATTGTATCTAATCATCGATGTGGCCCATCTCAGGGTCCCCATCCAGGAAGACGGCAGTGGCCAGCGCAGCTGTCATTCACATCATAGCAACCACACGTCGGTGGTGGACGACATTCTAACGCAGGCGGAGAGAGGAGGTCCTGGGAAATTAAGAGCCAGTCACATCACAGAGTAATATGAATAAAACAGCGACCCGCGAGAATGACAAACCCTGAGGCACGGATAAACATGAGTACCAGGTTAAATAAGGAGTGGCGTAAGCCGTAAACGCAAGACCTACTTGTGATAATGTAGTCGGTGAGGGCACGAGACGCCAAGTTGTACAGATGTTCCGTGGCTGGCGGATCAATCAAACCATGATAATCTGTGTTGGAAAGGTAGAAAAGTTATAATTAAAAAAAATTGTGAAAAAGGCGACAGTGGTGGATATGCGTACGGTGATAACGTCAGAACATTTGGCAAACAATCTGCTCAGTAGACGTGGAGTAGTAGTAATGAACTGAAATTTCAGGATCGGTATTCGAACAAGGAACGTTTATGATAAACGATTGAAATTCAGTTGCCCAGAGCGAGCAATGTCCACATACAATGAAGAAAAACCCTCTCCTCTAATTACAAAAGTGGCCGCACTATCAGCTTTTGAATTTTACCTTACAAATTCACAGCAGATACTTTAATTACCCTCCGTGAACTGATTCATCGTTAATTCACTCACTTTCGAGGTTTACTACATAATTCCATGAGCTCTTTTCGTTGTCCCAACATGTCGACAATCGCGTTTCTATCACGCGGAGTGCGATCTTTTCCTGACCATCACGGAAAGCGAACACAGTGCCGGTTAGGGGGTCCACCCGTTATAGACTGTGTCCATTCACTGCTACCGAAGTCCCCACATCAATCACAGACAAGTCTAGAATAGTGTTGATCCCGACAGTGGTATTGTCTCACGATTGGCTCCATTCCATCACTTGTCCGGTCAAATCCCGCAGTAAGGGTGTCGTTGTCTAGCACAAAATGTTGTTACACAAACGTCTGTTTTTAAATTCTCTTCACAATACGTCAGTTTTCTCATCGTGGAATAGAAACACTGCATCAGAAGCTTCTATTATCAACACATACTGGTCCAGCGTCTGAGTTCACTGAGTGTGCGGACTCTCTTTCCAGCGATGTAACCACACCACCGAAGCAACACACTTTGTAACATAAATCAGAGTTCCTATTGCGGAGAACGCTGTTAGGTCAGGAAGCGCAGATGGTCGTTTCCTGAGCCGGACAACTTGGTGGTAAACGTTTCATCTGGGGGCGAGATGCAACAACAGTGGTTAGGGCGCAAATTTACTGACCGGAAGGTCCGTGGTTCGAACCCGACCTCTGCATTGTTAGGGTACCCCACCACACACCCTAATAACGTACTGATGAATGCAACTCGAAGGGAGATGGAACATCTGAAGTCAAATTACAACGAACAAACCAACGGTAATGGATAAGAGTTTCTTGACCTTCTTTGGATTGAAAGAAAAAGATTGTGCATCGTGTGAATAACACTACCAACCACCTACGATATCTTCTTCTGCCCCCTAGGATCGTCAGACCACAACCTGATCACACGTTCCCATCCCATCCCACAATGCCTATACGATCCTACCCACTTGCTCGTCATATTTTCTCCAACCAGAAAGGGGTACACTGCCTCTCCAGTGACTCATCAGCACATACCCAGTGATTCACGGAAGTTTTGCCAAGGGCATGCGCACACGTCGATTCCTTACTAGTTCAATCCTGGAAAATATTTTTCTCCGGGTTCGATTTAACCACGACCAGTTTCCTATTGATGCCAGGACGGACCACATGTAGGAACGTTGGCTACGTAATCCTCCTCCATCCGTTCGCTCCGATTACGTGTGTGTGTGCGGCACCAAGTATTCTGTGAAGCCTCTATCGAGCGGTTAATCATTCGTCGAATGTATTTATAGGGAGTCGCTCGTTCTAGAACGTAGCTAAAGTATTCCCTTATAACTTTTGCATTCTTCTGATGCCTGTGGTGCTCTCTCAAAGAAAGCCAACGTTTTGGCAGATCAACGTGTTCAACACCCATCTGTGCTGGTTTTTGCCGTCTCCCTGGATGGTGACCCCGAGAGGGGATACATCAACGGTTGGTAGATATGGCCCAGTCCCACACACAACGCGTCCAGGCCGTTGTCTTCAATGCATAGCATTTCCCCATCCTAACGTAAAGTTCACTGACACCCTTGTATTTATGCACCAATTGCATCAGCTGTCGCCTCTGGCCCTAGCTCCCCAGATCATCAGCGGACGGAACTCTGGTGGCCATAACCACTGCGCAGAATGTACGATGATGACCTCTGCATTGCCATACGCCCAAATGACCAGTAGGATCTGGGAACGAAGTGCATTCCGATATCTGACTTCACCCGATATTTCCAAACCTCCAAATCCTGATGACATTGTCCGCAGTTTCTGTTGCGCACATGCTCACTCGAATCAGCTACCGTCATGATCGGTATCTTCACTCACGCCTTTTCTAAGGGCATTTTTTCCGGGAATCTAATCTACGATTTTGCAATCCTCAGGCACCGATCACGCCTCAATATTAACAACCGCTACTAATTTCCACAACCCCAAAGTTGTGAAATCCTTGTACACCAATTTCTGTGTGACCTATGGAATAGTATCCCGCTGAGGTCCCAACCAAGGACGACGCAGTTAGTGAAACCCAGTCACATGGTTAACAGCACACACCCGCATCATTTTCAACGCGTAGCTACCGGAATCTCCGGCCCACTGAGAGATCCGAATGAACTTGGAAAAGATATGCTACGTGTTTTGGCTTGTTTTTAGCGCTCTTGGTGCACAGTTTATTGCTCATACTCGGGGGAAACTGTATCAGACCTCTCACCGAAAAAAGTCATGTTATTGGTGACTCTACAATTTACTGCACTTTAAGTATACCGATTTGTGTCCTTCGTAGCAAAGAGACAAAAGGGTGAAACAGCGTAGCCTAACGGTCGCGGTTGGTTTTCTCCTTTGTTGTTGTCGTCCGGGGACTAGGACAATGACACTGGGGGGGACTGAGAAGACAGAGAACTAACTGGACGGAGAAATCTCTGTTCGCACGTGTCAGTGTTGATGGCATTGAACGAGGTCGTCACATTGCCTGATGACTGTCTTTATGCGTAATTCTTTGGCTTGATTTCTGTGTCTGGACACGAAAACACACTGTGTATGTAGTGGTGTGTGTGTGTGTGTGTGCGTGCGCCCGTGCGCATGGCCTGGAAACGGGATGAGGCTTATTCATCCGTCACGGTCACCAGTGTGCCTGCCCGTACGCACGTAACACACGTGCTCGATTGGGTACAACGTCAACAATGGACATGAGAACGAACAGACGCAGACTGTTCGGCCCGATTTCCGACGCGTACTTTTGATGACTCCGAATCAGATCACAGTCTGGAACGAGGCCGAGAACGAGGCCACATTCATTCATCTATCTCGAAACGAACGGGAACTGTGAGACAGCAGCCTACATTGCTGATTGTCTACTATCCGAGGAAAAAAAACAGCACGTCGCTTACGCTAAAGGCATGACGATGTCCTCGTTTTTGGGTCGGTGAAAACAAAGACAGAGAATGACAGAGTTCCCAGTCCTCGCCATGGTTTGCCGCTGGCTTGGAGTGTTCAGGTTGTAGGGGTTCACAAAAACAATCATTCAACTCGCAATTGGAGTGACCTAGGATTGCACCTGGACTAGGTGTGGACACCGAACGTGTCACATTGTTTTGTGTGGTTGTGAGTTGCTGGTTCACCATCACCATTGCCCGGTGAACCATCACCGTCCAAACCTTCTTCAAGCGTCTAGGTTCATGGTGTCGGTTTACCCTTTGGCTTTCTCTTAGCACTATACCTGCATTATCGAGTCACGCACTGTATTGTGAGAGCTGGCCTACTGTACCTAGCTTCAGTGCTTCAGTGACCCGACTCAAAGTTCTGGATATTGCACAGCCGGTGCTGGAAGGAACATTTTGTGAGCACTGTTGTACAAACCAAACAGAGTAATGACTAACACTAGCCGCGGGTGCGCTCTGTGAATGACGCGGACCATCAGGTTAGCCCCGCATAAATTGTGTGATCCAAGTGTTAATTGTTTCCACAGGATTCGGCAGCCATCATCTGGGCTGATGGCTGACGGTATGGAGACCGCTCAGTCCTGTTCAGCCTTCGGTCGTGTTTCTTTAGGCATGAAGAGCGGTCAGTCCGTTGCACACATGCAGTTCAGTACAAACCACATGCGGTATTACCTCAAAAGTTCTCGGCGTAGGTTTGGAAACGGATGGCGGCTTATTGTGGACTGCTGACACGACCCATCGTAAAACCTGAAAAGATATGATTTCCTAGAATCCTATAGCTCATGACGTATGGTTCCATTCTATCACAAAGTGGATGATATCAACCATCAACTTGTGCGTCGATTCTCTCCGCGACCTGTTGGTAGATGCCGTCCTGCCGATAGCCGGCTTTTGATAAACATTCCGCTTGCGCACTGGTTGCGTTGTTTGGATAAAGGGCGAGGCGACAGGCGATCTGGTAGCATACAGGAGTCAACCGCAACTAAGGAGTGGTGCTCAGTTAAAACAGCTTCCACTGTGGTATCCTTCTACTCAAAAAGAGATGGGGGTGCTGAGATGTAGTCTTAGGGTTTTAATGACACCCCTATTCGTAGGAGACTGTGGCTGAAACGGGCTGAAAAAACGTTGAAGAAATTCAAAGCTCTCAGTGGCCAGTCGCAAGCCCGGCCTTCCGGGCGAGGGAGGCGACAGAAAGAACGTATGAGGAAAAGCGCGTGTGCCCAAAATGATTCTTCCCTCTCACAGGCACACCACAAGCCGGTGTGACCTGAGTTATCCTGAAGCGTGGGTAAACTGAGGAACCAAGCTATTATGCGAGAGAAAGCAACACTCATAGTAGGAGACCTTCGTGTACGAATGATGGATACTAAATTGATTCGCAACATGAAACAACTAACGAAACATCGTAATACGCAATCAATAACGTACGGACAAAACACAAATGTGGAGCACCCTGGAGCCTTGGATAGATGAACGACCGACTGTGCAACAAATTCTAGCGACTAAAAGGTGACACCACGTGAGAAGTACCAAACGTTATCATTCGATAGTGGAGTTTGATTTCGTTTAGAGAAGGCGGTACTAGCACTCGTGTAATATACTAATTTGCACACTAATCGGGCTTTACTGAGAGACTTAACTGAATCCGACCTGAATGTCTGGTTTATGATACCCTTTAGCTGGGAATTAGTTGAGTCTCCCGTGAAAACTAAACTGGTATAAAAATGAGTGTGTTCGTCAAATTTTTTTGGGTTCAAGTAGAACATAAGGCTGGCGGAAACTCGGGGACTGCGTCTACCTTATCAGGACCCAAGAAGGGCGAAACCGGTCGTGGGCTGTCGAAGAGTTTTGAGCAACCTTGTGAGTAGTTTCCTTTATGAAAATATACTGCGATGTCTCGAATATCGTACCAAGTGAAACATGAGGCGGCCTGTGTGCGGCACATTCAGTTGAAGAACATCATAAACGAGAGATTCACTTGAAAACCAAATTGATTTGCAAATGAGTGTATTTGCCGAAATCAATCCAATTAGGGTTCAAGTAGAACATAAGGTTGACGGAAACTCGGGGACTGCGCCTACCTTATGAGCCCCCAAGAAGGGTGAGACCGATCGTGGGTTGTCAAAGAGCTTTCAGCAAGCTCACGACTAGTGTTCCTTCAGAAAAAGACGTAATGATATTTTTTGCGATGACCTTTATTAGAAATGGTCCATACGAGAAATTCAATCTTAACATTTTACAATTTTTCCACCAATTTTCATGAATTTGTGAGGAAGACGTCACGTCTCCACGCATAACAACCTAAAGATTGTCACTAAAAAAGCCTACATTCCGTTAGGTCCATATAACATTATCTAGCGCTCAACATGGGTCACTTCGTACTCCCGACTATGCACGGTGTGTGGAACAGACCGCGTTTTCGCTTCGAAACGGTCGGATTCTGAATTGCATGAGTCTTAATGACCATGTTAACGCTGAAGAGAGTCTGATCCATGTTAGATTTGCCTTCACTATTGGAAATCGTTAGGTGCGCACCTAAACTCACAGGTGTTGATAAACGACATAAATTCTGCCGAGCCTTGCCATAACAGTTCTCACGGAAGGTTTCCACCGAACATATTGATGTCGAGCATCTGGCTAAGTGGGATTACTGTTTTTCCAGACAACCTCTAATGACCATCGAAACGGTTTCATCCGGACCAAGAAAAAGGGTACTGACAGAGCACTGCATCTGCCCTTGTACTCAGATGCCAAGCCCCATGAGACAGACAGATTGCGGCTTCACCTTGCACTGCGTTTAGTTCTTCTAGTTTGAGCATTTCACGAAAACCCATACAAAGAAGGTTAGCCGAGTACTTTATTCCTCAAACCTATCGTCACTGACTAATGTAAGTAGTTCACGGGTCCTAATTTACACCTTTCGTACGAGAAAACCTAATTTCAACCGTCTAGTTCGGCCCCTCTTTCAAACTGTGTATCACTACCACCTATATGTGCGGAAGCAGCAGGCGGACAAGGACCAGCTCACCGTCAAAACTGATGAAAAACGTCAGTGTGTGTACACTATGCTTAACACGACCTGTTCACGTCACACCAACATGTAAAACCACTGACGCCAGCAAAGTGCTAGACCTCGCCAGTTTATAGAACGAAAATGACGGTAACCAATCGACCGTAGCTGCATCCATAACCTTCTTAGTCCGTGTTCTAGGTCTAATGGGGGTTATCAGAACCGACTACTACTAATAATAATGACAATAGTAATAATAATAGTTCAGCTGTAACACCCTTTTGTTGAATAGCTGCCAGGTTGCCCAAGCCTAGACAGAAGCAGTCGAGAGGCAGAGGTTGGGTTCGAACCACGAACCGGTCACTAAGTTTGCGCCTTAACCACTGAGCTATCCGGAGCTTAACCGGAACCGATGTAGAGGCCGAATGCAGACTGGCGTCAAAATTCCATCAGAAAATGCGGGTCTCGACTGATTTTGGCCAGGATTACCGGCTATTCTTAAAATTTAGCCAACTGTGGTTGTGTTTTTCTGAAAAAAGTCTTGTGAATCCTTGTCAAAAAGTGTTTAAACTTGATAACTTCCACATGATTCTCCAACGTTAGATGAACACAGTGTGTTCCAGCCGGTAGTGACCGCAGCCAGTAGTATCAACACTACTTGGTCGCAGGATTGCTCAGCCGCGAAACCAGAAGGTCCGTGGTTCGAAACCGAACCCAGCATATCGACTGCTCCTGTCTAGGCTTGGACAATCTGACAGTATCCCAGCCCTCGTGCTTCCTTCGGGTGGCACTGCAGCTAGCCACCGAAGGGGTGCTATAGCTGAATGAGTGTCGCTGTGGCCCCCTACAGTGCACCACATTGGAGCCACATTAACTGTGACCGCGAGTTGCTAAGACTGAGGCTCAAATACCCATCTAGTCTGAGATACATACTTTGATTCGAATAATGCTCTCTTCCGGTGAACAACTTCAGTGAATTTTGCAGTAAAACTAAGAAACGAGCTCCCTGTTAAGCAGCCGAAAAGCGGTGCGACGCCTTAAAGACCATCCTCTGGGAATATATTAATCGTAACTGGGAGGAAATGATCACAGCCACATGTGACGCCAAAGACCCAGTCAGTGGTTTTGCAAGCTTGCCCACACCAAACATTGGATCCCAGAACGGTCACTGTCACTTGTTGATCCAAGACCCTGTACGTCTCCGGAGTTAGCGCATAATTCAGAAAGACGATCAGCCCAAACAAAGCCAGTATGTCGAGAGGGAGGCGTGGTTGAGCCATAAAATTCCAAGAAAAAATGAAGGGGGGTAGGGTAACAAGGAACGCGCGGAAGCTGTTCCAGCTAATCTTCAATACAGGACCCAAAAGACCGTCTGTTGATGAATTTATAAGCGATAACATCGCAAACCTAATCAATCGTGGGTCACTGAGTAGGATAATCTAAACAATGATTTTGTGGTAAGTCGGCTTCGAAGGCTAGGTCTTTCATCTAGCAAGCTGGATTCGAGCCGTAGCCAGCGCATTTCGACCGCCTCACCATCGTCTATCCAAAAAAGTGCTGCTTCCTTCTTGTTGACGAAAGGTTCGCGGAAGACATACCATGACATCACGATGCAAGACGGATACGAGTGCTGTGAAGCTGAGTGCGCTTGTACTGGCCGAGTTCCGGTGCACGCGACACGATGTGTTGCAGGACCCGGAGACGTAACCGACTTCGGTGGTTAGAATGTTGTCACTTTCTATAAGGACTGCTTAGCCAAGGCTTTTCTGTCGTTGTACACTTTGGACTCGTGTTGGGCAAGGTTGGCGGAAGATGCTGAATGGATCTCAGTGATGGCGTCTCACTCCGACAGGATGCTCAGATTTTCGCTTAGTTTGATGAAGGTGTATGCATATTGTTCTTGGTCATGTTCCCTGGGAGCACAAGGCTTTCTAATCTAAAACGCCGCCCTTACTCTTCCTTTTCCTCGGCTCTTTACTAAGGTGCCATTTCAGAACAGAGTATGATATAACGCTGTCGTAATACGATGCGCCCACGTTCCCAATTAGTAAATTATGTTGAGATGATGGCTGCACGAATGGCTCAGAGCAAACCGAATCTATCGTTGCTTGGGGATCCCTCGGCATAGTTCGGTGTGACAGGTGAGTCCGGAAACGGATAACAACCCAGTGTACCAAGAAAATGCTATTGAAGCAGTGTGTCTTTCCTACGAAAAACCAAAACAAACCAAAACAAAATTTCATGCAACAATAACAACAACAACAACAATCTATGAACCGACGAGCGGGCGGATGTAGCGACTTACGTTTGAACACCTCCTGAGCACAGACCAGCGCCAATTCGACATTGTCCAACCGAATATCGTCCAGAAGCTTTCCAGACCGGATCAGGTGAACAACCATGGCACGAAACGTGGGGAAGTGTTTGTGAATGACTTCCCGTTCAGATTCGCTGATAGCCAGTGTACAAAAACGGAGGGTTTGAAGCGGTAGAGTGTGATCAGTGAAGAGAGAAACAGGTACACGTGTGTGAAAACGGTCAGTATGGACATTACGGACCGATTACAGTCGACCGAGAGACGGCCACATTCATGTAGGTGACATGTTTGTCTCGGTTTACCGATACAGACAGACAACGGCTTGTCACGGTGCCAAAGCACCTTACTGGGTTGACAGTACGACATCTGTGGGACGTGTCGACATGGAAGCCGACTAGCAAAGTGTCCGGACTTATGCAATCGGCGAATCAATAGATTAAACTGCGAACAGTAGGATCTCCATGCTGGGACAGCCTAGCTATCAGCCAGCTAGTGTTTAGTGATCACGCTGATGTAATTCAGGAAAGGGATAGACAAAGTACGAAATCAACCGTGTATGAAAACTGACCTTGTTGGCAGTAACAGATGGCGGTATTTTACTGATTCATAGCCTGGTTTCTAATTACCTCGAAAATAAATGAAAACTGAGTCAGGAAACTGTTGTTATCCGTTTCCTATTCAGTCCTACGTAGAGATCACATGAGAAAATCGACCAAAAGTGATATACACTCTAGGACTCATGGACTCTAGGACGCTCATGGACTTCAACATCAGCTTTAGAGGCCAACCAAGATTGGCGTCTTCTGAGAGGGAAAGAGATAACTGTAGTTGACTTGTGCGGTAACGATCAAGGAGCAACAAAACCTGTCACTGGACTCGACTGTTGTAGTCATTTCGTGGGCGAGATGGCTCAGTGACCCGAAGTTCCGTGGTTCGAACTGCGCAAACTGGCAGTATCCCAGCCCTCGTGCTTCCTTCGGGTGGCATGGCGGTTAGGCACCGGAAGGGTGGCACAGCTGAACGATTTTTTTTCGTGGGTCATATATACATACAGATTAGAGAAGGTCGGCCTAAAACCCACACATTCCGATGGATCGAATTATCTATTATGGTCGAAGTGCGAATAACTTCTACCAAGAGCTCTAAACGCATTTACGCAACGGCATAAGAAGCAAGGATTTCATGCCTCATTCTTGAACGCCAGCGCTACGCCACTCTCTTCAGTCAAACAGGTAAGACATTTGGATCGCTGCTTCCAGGTAGGGTCTTTAAAAAAATCCTTCTGCCTTGAGAAGCAGAGTTGAAGTCTGCAGACAGAACCTAGGAACAAAATACTACATTTTTAATCGCCGCGTAGGGGTCCAACTGTTCAGTGAAAGGCTCAAGGTTGGGTACTTTGAAAAAACCTCTTATTCGTCCTAGAATAATAATAATAGTAATAATAATAATAACAACAACAATAATCGACTGATTGACCCGTCAGTGTGATAACCTACTTGGCAAGAATAGCTGATTTTTTGCGAAATAGTCCCAAGAGCTATCACCAAAGGCAGTGTTACCGAGTTAGTACTTCGAAGCGCTCAAATTACGACCAACCGTATCGGTTGCACGAGCCAAATTGCGCTGGACGCACGTCACAGACATGGTAGGTGAATTACAGACGGCTCCGGACCAACAGCCTAGACTGGAGCGCGGGCAACAGACACGCACGTTCGTATGCATGCCATAGAAAAACGGAACGGAAATTGTCGGGCCCCGGTATGTTTCGTCCCGTTCACGGACAAGCTGGGCTTTGTTGTCGTGTCATCTGTGATTCATCCGTTCGGAAACTGTCGTTCCGAGCGGTATGTGCACACACCAGCAATCGGCGCACGATCCCCTAGCCAACAAACGCAATCAGCTGACTGGGACGAGCGACGCGATACCGCTGGCGGGAGAGGGGGGTCAGCCACCCAGCTTAGCAGTTTCTCTGCGACCATTTTTGTCATACTGGTTGCAGAATGAGCGTGGGAAAATGGGTGTGCCAAAAATCCGTATCGGGCGCCCAGGGGCATGGATCGCATGCGTTGTATGGGGATGGAAAATTCACGAAAGAGACGAGCGCGACAAGTACTCATAGCTGGTAGCAAACCAACATCATGGCGACAGCTTCCAACGCGTTGGGTGAGTCAGTGCTGACCAGTTTATAGGAGTGGTTGCGTAGTAATCGGTGAAATGAAATAAGCTAAGCGGGTGTGAATTCTGTGTGTGCCTGACAAAAGGTATGGCGGTCCTCGCATTCCAGGGTGATGATGCTGTTCAGCGGTGTTCCAAGCCTTTACGCAACACACGCGGGTGATTGACAGCTGTGATCGGCAAAAACCTGAGTGCACACATGGACAGAACAACAATTTGAGTTACATCCCCGGATCAGTGAGAACAACTCACAGAACGACGATATTCTACACTTGACAGCTCGGAATATATGCGTACACGTGCAGATCATCAATACCACAAGTGGTGGTTATCACCCGCTAGACATAGTAGAACACAACTGGCCACTTTAGGAAGAAAGTCGATTGCAGTGTTGACATCTCCTGGGGGGTGGGGTCGCATCTGACTCGTTCAGAGTGAACCCCCAGTATATTTCATTCACCACCAACGACGTTGTCAGGTAAACACGACCAGGTCACAACTGAGTCAGAACTCGACTTCTTGACAGGAAGCAGGGTTTGCTATATTCGGCTCAGAACCGGCAAAATCAAGAGTAAGTATTAACCAACCAAAAACCGGGGGCACCAATCAACGTTAAACAGGGGTCAATCAATAAGTGACGCATGATTCAATTGAGCTTCCGACTTGATGGGCGAATAAAGAGTCGTGAATACCAGTGCATATATCAAGTTTCCATTTTTATGGTTGACACATCACGCACGAGCCTACAGTGTGCAAGAGCTCCATGGTAGTTGATAATCGTGCGCATCCAGCTCTGGTTGTGGTATTGACGATTAATTGCACCGATTGTGGAAGCGGAATGTGGTCCGTTCTATTTGCTATTTTACGCCTGGAAGGTGAACACACCTTTGTGAACGCTACTCTTCTGCGGTTCCGAGCGATCGTAAGGATCTAATCGAAGTTTGCAACAGGAAATCTACATCTAGTGGTGCATCAGTGGTTCGGCGCGCTGCTGAATGGTATAATCATTCATGCTATTAACCCGTCACGAAGGGACTCGAACTTACAGAGGTGAGACGGTTTGTGCGCCTCCATAATCCACTGAGCTATACGGGGTGGTGTTCGTGAGACACTCACAGTCTTTCGTACCTGGTTGGTCAATGGTTAGAGGTCTAGCGAACACATAATGGATAGAGAGTCTGACAGTCTCCTGGTACTCAGGTGGGGGGGGGGTTGGCATATGTGTGGTGACTTGCTCCTTAAAAATTTAGGCCCCTCTGACCATCTCATGTCAAACACCACTGTCTTCCGGTTAGGCTTTTGAATTAAGGGCTTTGGTTGAGGACCCTAATAGTCCCCCTGTCTGGGTCTGAGCGCCCTGGCAGTATCGCAGCTCACGTACAACTATAAATTACACACACTATCAGCGGAAAACGCGAATACACTCTCCGACCGCGGTGTATGCACACGAAGGCTCAACAGGTGTTCGAACCGACAGTTAGTCGTCTACAGTAGTTACCCTTCACAGCATGCTCGCCTTCACCTTGTCGCGTCAACAAAGGTACTGAACCCGGATGGGATGAGAGAGTCCAATTTACACTGGTGCGAGGGCGAGATGGCTCAAGTGGTTAGAACGCAAATTTACTGACCGGAAGGTCCGTAGTTCGAACCCGACCTCTGCCTCTCAACTTCCCCTGTCCAAGGCTTGGGCAACCTGGCATTATCTAAGCCCTCATGCTTCCCTCGAGTGGCATGGCAGCTAGCCACCGAAAGGGTGTTACAGCTGAACAGTTTTTTTACACTCTTGCAGTAATTACGCTTCCCCATGGTGTGAGCGCAAATATTAATGCGGATAGTTCCTTACTTCGATATCGCCACCGTGCCGACGACGCTATTATGTATGGAAATCTGTGTCTGGACTGCCATGAATTGGTGGTGAAATTTGACTAATCTGCGACAGAGAGCGAGAATACAGTCCGCTTGGAGTGGGTCGTTGATTACGTCCATATATGGACCAATTAGAGTTGTGGGAAATAACAGCAGGTTGCAAAGCTGAAGAACACATTAACGATGGGGCAAAATAATCGATGGTTCGTGGAGTGAGGAGAAAACGATGAAGTGAACGCTATGGTCTGGAATGGAACTGATATAGATAATGGGCACTAACATAGAATGTGGCACAACGCCACAAGTGCGATCGGACTGACACAATGCATTTCCCAATATGATCCTAATCCGTAAAATGCATTACCATTGGTCTACCCAACCCAATCAAGACTTATAGTTCGCGCCTTCAAAGATATGGAGTGGGGTGGGGAGGGGGCCTCTGATGTCCAACTCAATATTTTCTTGAAGTGTATCGTAAATTCCCACGGTGCATGCAGAAAAGTCCAGTACACGTTCCACCGAATGGTTTTTTAGTCCTCAAAGCATGTTCTACTATTACTGGAGTATGATACCGGTATGGAGACACGAGAGATTAAAGCATCAAAAAAACTTCCACTACGTGACCGACCGCTGAAGCCCACACTAGCAGGGACATCCACATGCCCAGGACCTGCTACCAGCCACACTGAACAGCGTTGGGTGACTCGATGCAGGGGCTAGCAGCCACCGAATGCGTTGCCGATCATACTGACAAAAGTCCGTCGGGAGTTGGTTAGTTTATTACGCATCCAACCAACCAACGGTCAACTGTAGCACCATTCCGGTGCCTAGCTGCCATGCCATCCGAAGGAAGCACGAGGGATGGGATACTGCCAGGTTGCCCAAGCCTAGACAGGGGAAGTCGAGAGGTCGAGGTCAGGTTCGAAGCATGAATCTTCCGGTCAGTAAATTCGCGCTCTAACCACTTGGACCATCTCGCCCCTGTGTAGCAAAAATGAAGCAGTATCAAGCTAGTAGATTTATTCCCATCTCGCATTGGTTGCCAACTAAACCTGGTTTACTACGCATTAGGTTTAGCTAGCAACCGATGCAAGATTGGAATAAATCTACGAGCTTCATACTGCTTCATTTTTGCTACACAGTGGCTCAACAAAACTTCACAATATCAATGTTGTTACGGGTCAACATAGGAATGATTCCTAACGAAATTCGGACAACCTGTGAAGTCCCAACCACTTTAAGAAAACGTCACCCCATTTAGGAAGGTTGGTACTCGGATACAAGTGTTTGAAATTTGGAATCCTAGAAAAGATTGACTTTGTTTGGTGAGAAGTTAGATCGTATCTGGTTTGAAAATACCAGACAACACAAACGTTTCCATCCAACAACGTTCAGTTGGAACACGTGCTTACAGAATCCGAGCATTCCAGTCGATCGCACTATAGAGACTACTGTACTTACACACTCTTGATAGGTTCGGTTGGGTGGCACGACGAAATCACAAACACGCCAGTGAGCGTGAAATGATCGAGTACATAATAGGTAGGACGCACTTTGATGCTTGGAGGAGAACAGTAAGTCAGAATTACATTTTGTTTGTTTGTTTACAAGGCAAGGCGGGTGTTTAGTGGAAAGTCGTCGTTTTAAATCCCCAGGGGGACGCGTTACCGGCCTTCATGTTGCGTGACCTATGGGTCATGATAACAGGACGATCAACATTTGGTTCCAATCCGATCGAGTCGCGAAATTCCACAAGCCGAACCGGCTGCTGCTGTGAGGCGTGAATGTCAGGTAAAGCGTTGCGAAGGGTATGTATGGGTTGTGAGATAAAATGACGTGGATATTTTGCTTCAGTTTTTGACCGCCGATGCCTCAGAAACCTAGCTGATGTTGGATGCTGTCAACGAATTCGTGACGAAGTAGTTAGAAAACGGATGTTTGGTTGTGCAGCAGGTAATTCAATCGCGGAAAATATCCGGCACCATCAACTACAGTGGCTCGGCCATGTGTTACGCATACCGAAACAGTGTGTACAAATGAACGTCCAAATGAACGCGTTCGCCTGTTCAAACGTGGAAATACAGGTGTGTCCAGCATGCTCAAGGCAGTCGAATTTCATTAGGTGGATCGTTCAGCTTTAGCATCCTTTCGGTGCCTAACT
This sequence comes from Clonorchis sinensis, assembly GCA_003604175.2. Lineage (NCBI taxonomy): Eukaryota > Metazoa > Platyhelminthes > Trematoda > Opisthorchiida > Opisthorchiidae > Clonorchis > Clonorchis sinensis. Next base: position 72,494 of record NIRI02000004.1, on the reverse strand, counting down.
GCCATGCTACCCGAAGGAAGCACGAGGGGTGAGATACTGTCAGGCTGCTCAAGCCTAGACAGGAAAAGTCGAGATGCAGAGGTCGGGTTCGAACCATGGAACTTCCGGTCAGTAAATTCCCTTGCTAACCACTTGAGCCATCTCACCCACACCAGAGAACCGTCTACCCCGAACGGATATTTTTTGAATGGACACTTACTAGGTGGAAACGGCAAACGACCTGGCGAAAGTGTTTGAAGGCTGTAACCAGTAAACTCGATCGATCAGTGCCATTATATACCAACGTTGGCAAATTCGGCTCAGTCACGCCCCTTTATGCATGCTACTGTCCTCAGTAAGTAGTTTCTCAGCTTCCCACCTCATCAGGCAGCTAGGACGATTCAGCATCAAATCGTTCAGCTGTAGCACCCTTTCGGTGCCTAACTGCCATGCCACCAGAAGGAAGCACGAGGGCTGGGATACTGTCAGGTTGCCCAAGCCTAGCATCAGGTAACCGATTGGGCCGTCATCCCTTGTTCGGTGAACGGAAATGCAGTAGCAGGAATGAGTACAATAACAAATCATAAAGAAAACAATCGTTCAGGTGTAACACCCTTTCGGTGCATAGCTGACACGTCAACCGAAGGAACCAAGAGGGCTGAGATACTATCAGACCTCCCAAGCCTGGACAGTCGAGATGCAGAGATTTGGTTCGAACCACGGACCGTTCAGTCAATAAGTTCGTGCCTTGACTACTGAGTTATCTCGATCTCAAACCAGCAAGACCTTGGCGCACAATGCGTAGCTCAGTTACCGAACAGTGAGTGTTCGACAGTGAGGAGTTTACTGCATGTAACCATCGCTCTCCCTGATTGTCGCTGTTGGGTTTTTGAGCAGGCTTCAAGATGGACCTCGATGTGTAAACCAGTCAACAGTAGCCGACCGAATTTTTGCCACCTTGTCAACAGGGCATTTTCAAAAACGACAATAAAAAATAACAAAAACCATGTCAAGAGTAGTGAATTTAGAAAGAATTACGCGAACGAAATCGTGATTATGAAAGTCAGGAGTTTTGCTCATGAGTTTTCAACGTCATACCTATCGAAAAGTCCTCAATCCAGTCAATAGGCTTCTTTCTGAATGCTGTAAGTAAACAGCTCTCAGACCTTTTCGAAAGTGACCGTTAGTCAGACATTCACAGCGAGCCCAGTTGCCTGCGTATTTTGTAATTTCTCAAGACAGATGACTGAGGGGAAAAAGTCATTGGTTCAGCATTCGAGAGTAAACCTCTTAGAACTTCGTTGCTGATGGTGAACCAAGAGGATGGCTTCTTTTAGAAGTGATCACCGTTAAGAGGTACGGCATTATTGCGTGAGCCGATCTATCGGAATAACGCTTGTGCGAAACTTAATCGTTTTCCACAAGCTACAGAAACCTGTTCATGATATGCCACAAATTACCGGTACATCCATGTCGAGAACGTGCTCTCGGACAGTGCAAACTATCGTGTCGGGAAACAGCAGCTGCCCCACCAGAGACATGTCTATTTCATCGGTCTTGACTTTGGGTAACCTGGTGGACTGAGTAACCATTTTTCATGTCCTCCAGCACAACTTGGCTGATCATTCCAAGCATATTCAAACCCACGATTATCAATCAATTTACCGCATTTCCTGCAATCATCCCTGGGAAATCGAGTGATTGGGACGAAAGCAAAATTCAAATAGATGGTTTGCACACAGTGTCTCATATCTGGGTCAAATACAGCGACGGTTCTGTGGAGAATGAAATGGCACGTCAACTGCACAGAATTCCGTGTGTCTAGAATTCACAGTGTTTCGGGCCAACATCAATCCGTGAGAACGGATGGTCAAGGCCGAAGAACCGTGGTATGCATGCACCAGATACTCTCACGTGCACACAGTAATTTGGTCTAGATGGGAGACCAGCTGAATCTCTCTCGTTCATGATAGTCTTCATCCTGTGTAGATGAGAGTAGTTGGCGAATTCCGTCCAATTTATGCTCAAGTAGAACATAAGGCCAACGGAAACGCAAGGATTACGCTCATCTGATGAGCCCCCCCCCAATCGGCGGTGTGCCGTCGAAGAGTTACCAACAACCTTATAAGTAGTGTGTTACGTCTAGTAGGTGTACATCGTTCACTGGGCACCATTGGACTGGATAAGACCCATACCACATTCGAATAACTCTGCTGTGGATGTCATCAGTGCGGAAGACTTTGCTGCCAACGGATACACACTCGTCTGACAGCGATGGCAGTCAAATACACTCGTTTACACACTGGTCATCGCGTTGCCGTAGGAAGACGACAACGAATAAACTGCCTTGTTTCAATTGAGCTGACCTGAGGAGCATGCAAAATCAACCGCGTCCAGTTGGAACAGACAAACAAACGTGACGTAGAACACAAATCAAACAAACAAACAAACGTAGAGGCACAAACATCAAGATTACTCACGTGAAATCAAAGTAATTGAAGTGTACCACCTCGCCATTGACAAAGTCTCGACTGAGTTCCAATAACATGAGCGGATACATGGCACCACGAACCAGTTGGCGCTTGTCGCCCAGCTCCAGTTGGTCGAATCCTTCGAAAGATGGGAGGGAGAAGCAAGGGAGGTAAAGGTCAATAACAGGCCATAAACAACAATCGTTCAGGTGTAACACGCTTTCAGGGTATAGCTGCCATGCCACCCGAAAGAAGCACGAGGGCTGAGCTACTGACAGGTTGCCCAAGCTGAGACAAGAGCAGTTGAGATGATAATGTTAGGCTTGATTCATGGACCTTCCGATCCGTAAGTTGGCGCCTTAACCACTGAGCTATCTCGTACTCAGGTCAACAACCATTCAGAATGAAAACGTGGCAGTGGAATAAGATACAGTGGAAGCCTACCATAAGTTTCCCAAATACTGGATGTAAGGGGAGGGAATGAGAGGATTCCTGATTGAGGGACTTGTTGTATACTTACAGCGTGGTTCCTCTTCTCACGTGATCATGTTCATGTTCAAGTGTCTGTTCGCGAACAGTAACCAGCTGGATGGACTACACAAGATCGGAGTAAGTGGTCACTGAAGAACCTACGACTCCAAAAGACCCCAAATCATTATCACTGACAGCAAAATTAGCGTGGAACTCCGGCAGCCACATCAATTCAGTTGGATTAAACCCTGGGATGGACAGGAGAATGAAATGCGAGGGGTGGGAACCTGCTGCTAGTTTGCCACGAATACCTCCATCCTGGATAGAAATTGACATCAAGAACGCTAATGACAGTGAACAGCAAGGGAATGATGCAATATCTCAGTGAAGTACTAGACTGAAGTTAACCACTAGATACGTTTTCAAATCCGCGCGGTCTACTTGCACCAATGGTGGACGGCCTACGCGCATTTTTGAGTGGACCAAATTTGTACCAAATTTGAGAGACCTATGTCGAAAAAGAGCTGGGATGCTCAGAAAAATGGGAGTTAGTCTATGGAAAATACTGTAATCCATAGGGAGAGACCTTTGGGCAGAGAAGTCACCCCTAAGATCAAGCCAAATACCCCCACTCCTCGTGGAAATAAAGGACGATTATTTCCAAATTTAGGTTAAATCTAGCAATGAGATTAAGTATATGGAAGAAATAGACTCATTTATCAATCAACTTGCTATTGACGGGAGCTTAGCCGGGCTGAATCTCTCGTCTACGATAATCAACTAAATGGATTGTGAGCAGTTTTCAGCAACCTTATAAGTAGTGTGTTCCACCAAGAAAATACAAGACTGATTGGAACCTAACAAGGGCTTTATCAATCGGGGCCCACCTTTGTTGTTGACTGACTGCGAGCAGTTGACCTCAGTAAAGGTCGACTAAAGGTCTACCGTCAAAAAAACAGCATAACGCAGCCAGCTTAGTGCCTGGGAGGATACATCAGTGCAGTCGGAGAAATCAGTTATCAGCTAAATGAATATTGCTGGGTTTAAATCTGGGTTTGCGCTAGCTCACAAGCCGATAAGTGGAAAGCATCACCATACTTTCGGTCCGTAAATAAGCGCATCTACGACTGGCTGACCGGTCCAAGTCACCAAGATTGGCAGGGCCGTACACAAGACATACCCGAAGGATGCTTGTTTACGCCCAACCCCGTACGACCTTGGTTACTAATCCAGTTATCACCCACCGCCCATCCATACCCGTGAATTGCGCTCGTTTCACATGCACCTGGCCTTGGCTGCTTCACGAGGCGCAGGTGGAGGAACACACCACACACACACACACGCGCCATTTGACGAAAGACGCATGTCTATTTGATGCGGCCAGCGTCAAACAAGTTATCGTGATCCGAAGTGTTGAGTGGCCCATGTCGGCATGCCGATTTACGGAGGATTGCAGTTGTAGGCAAGATGCAAATGTTGTGCACACGTCCTTTCACTATTGTCCTGCGCGTATGGACGTGTGTGTGTGTGTGTGCGCGCATTTGTTTATACGAGATGTCTCGGACTCACCGGTTCGACCTCGTTTTTGTGGATCGCCATTCCCGTGCAACGCGAAGCAAGCGATGACAAGGCAAAAAGGGCAATTCATAAACACATACTGGTCATTGGTGCCCTCTGGCTGAGTAGACGTACAGAAAATGACGTCATTCGCATTCAACATGTGCGTTGTATATACAACACTTCCAAACTGTGAAACGTTGCGCGAATGGAGGGTGGGCATTTTTGTAATCCAAAGAGATATGAATAACGTCTTAAAGATGAGTCTCTAACACAACAATAAAGCAAAATATAAAAATACCAACCCCGTGAACTGTTTGACAGTGGTAATATGCTTAAGATTACCGGTGAGTAATACAGTTCCTTCGGGCAGTTTTTTCTGGCCTGGCATGATCATTCTGAACCGAAGAGCGAAATTGTGCTTTTCAAGTTTGACCCCCGTGGAAAGCTGTGAAGTTCCGTCTGGCAAAATACATAGAGCTGAGACTAGATTCTGAGCTCCACCCTGTATCAAGTCAGTCCTAGAGATCCTTACCGGAAGACTTACACGGGGAATGTTGATGGGCATATTGGACAACAGAACCCCACCCCATGTCATGCTCTCAGAAAACAAGCCGGAAAAAGGTCGCAGTTCGCTCCATGGAAATCTCGAGGTCACGACCCCTGGATAGACGATGATATAGCACCCGTACCACATGGCAAACAACCGCAGTTTACAGTGTTTCGGCAAATGAGCCCATAGCCCATAGTGCAACCAGGTACATGGAACCTTTGAGGTCCAGCGATACGCCTTTTCAATTCTACCGGTGGCGCAAGTTAGCGAACAGAGTCCAAGACGCACATATCTAATTCACCAGACAGACTTCCGACACGGTTAGTGCAGGGACCAAGACCGATACTCTTCGAATTACGATGGGGAGAGAATGGCATATTTTAAAGTATGATTAAGCGCATCGTAGATGCAGTCACGAAGAGACTGGACCCTACCGTGGTGTGACGGTTTGCGCACCTTAGCTATACTGGGTGAGTGTCCCCGCGACACTCACAGGGTCTCTCATACCAGGTTGATCAATGGTTAGAGGTCTGACAAACACAGTCTCCTGGCCCTCCAGGTTGGGGGTTGGGACGTGTGGCGGCTTGTTCCGTAGAAATGATAAGGCATTGCATTGCCCGCCAAACACCGCCGCCTTGCGGTTAGGCTTTTGATCCAAAGGTTTTGGCTGAGGACCCTAATCGTTCTCCTGTCTAGGTGTGGGCGCCCTGACAGCATCCCAGCCCATGTACAACCATGATACCAACGTCCAGCAAAATAATGGTTGTACGGCAGCCAAGCATCGGTGTTGAACACTGATGTCATGCTGTCGATGATGCTGATTAGAGGCAAAGCAGAAAAAGGTAATATGGTGGCTTGTCTGATAGCGCTCATGGTTTTTGTTCGTTTTCAAAAACTAGAATGATGCCCTTGGCATACTCCGGATCGACAGGGTTCTCACCGACAACTATTCAACTTCATGAAGAAGTTGAATTGGAAAGCAGATGATGGATATTTTGCCTGGTGGCAGCCCAAAAGTATGCGAATCGAGAAATCGTTCAGCTGCAGCACTCTCTCGGTGCCTAGCTGTCATGCCATCCGAAGGAAGCACGAGGGCCGAGATAATGCCAGGTTGCCCAAGCCTAGACAGGAAAAGTCGAGAGGCAGAGGTCGGGTTCGATTCACAGACTTTCCGGTCAGTAAATTCGCGCTCTAACCACTTGAGCCATCTCGCCCAAAGTATGCGCATATGAGAAGAAGTTGAATAAGACAAACTTCCATGGTTACTACTATTGAGAATGAATGGTTGGGAGAGAATGCACTGATCAGTAGAGTCCGAAACAGCTTCAGAGTCAGTATACGCCAACGTTTTGGATCATTTGTACACAAGAAGCTTCCCAAACACCGAAAAGAATGTGAAGACATAGTTCACGCAACCTGATCGAAACACCGTTCGTTGTTCACCGCCTGATGTACCGCCATAGCACGAAGAAGACATGTGATTAGCATATACACTGTGAGTAACTCTTTTGTGGATAGTGAATATTGCGGTGCCTATCCGTTAGTTGAACCGATCTCTCTCCCACACACGCGCCCTGTATGAACTGGGAAGGTGGAAAGTGGTCGGATGCGGACGTTCCACGACGCTCGAATAAGGGAAATGTGTACAGAGTTTCACACCTGTACACTTCACTTCACTTCCGTTACATGTATCGACGACTCCTGGTCTCCAACCGAAGTAACCTATGCACCGACACACGAATAAAGTGACGAGGCAGTCAGTGCAAGTAACTAACTTGATTCCCGTTCTTAACAGATAAAATATGTTATTTCAACGAGAAATCAGGGTAGAAGCAACAGTAACCTGTCCTTCTGTTTGCTATTCGAAGCGAACACAGCCGTTGCTTCTAGGGGTGGAAATCGTAGGGAGTACGTGAGAATGAAAGGTTGAATTGTAAGAAAGGAAGCATCACAGTGACAGCTTTTCGCCTAGACGTTCTGCTGTTTGTAGCAAGTAAAGTGACAAGCAAAGTGATGGCACCACGTGACAGCCGAACTTCATGGTTGTATGCAGGTTTGGGCACTACCGGAATCCAGACAGAAGGTCACTTAGAGTCCTTGACCAAAGCCCTTAGCCCAAAAGCCCCCCATCGCAGGTGTGTGCCGGAATTCCGCTACATCTGGGTCGATACGTCAGGAAATGATCGAGATTGGCCGTGACAAGACAATGAAATGTTAGTATCGATCGTGCCGTCTGTGACATGACAATCCCTCACATAAGACTCAAAAAAGCAGGAATCCCCGCTACCAAGAGAATGACGAGGGACGTGAGCAGAAGGACGCAGTAAAACACTAATCACTCTGGCACTCAGTTACGAGCCCTAGGGACAACAAAGACGGGTGCGTGGCTTCCTTTCTTGTTGCTTGTAAAAAAAACCTGTGGCTAGATGAATATCAATTAAGAACACGACTGACAAGTGGCCTTGAGACAATGCAACCGAAAGCACCGTCAGCACAACACAATTCACTCAACTAGAGACAAACTGAGGAACCGACTACCAGAAACTGGAACAAAGAACGGTCTTGTTACTCAGATCGTCTGAGTGACTTTCTAGTACCACTGAGAAAGTAGTATTGATTTTCAGCGGAGTTTTTAACGCATTCGAGGACACAGGATAGCCTACCTGGAATAAGTTTGACAAAGTGGACCACAAACCGGGCGTGGAATTCGAAGTTCTGCATCATACGGTCCCATACTTCTTCGTCCCGCTCCAGGGTGTGCATCGGGCGACATTGTGGGAGAACATTGCTGCGGATTTTCTAAAAATGAGAGAAACATGAACTGTGAAGTAAGTTGATGCAACAGAATCATGACGGAAAGGTGTGAAAAGGATCAAATATCGTCTGGAAAAAAACCCAGATAGCTGGCACGAGGTGGAACGCGCTAGTCTTAGGTTTGATAATCGAACTGGCCAAATCTGCCTGCGACAACCTCCAGGCAAATGGATTAAACTCAGTTCTCTAGCTAAGGAAGGTCATAGACCGCAGTTTTACAACTTTCTAAATACAAGTCTGCCCCGCGATCGAGCGAGTTTCCGAAATTTTTGGTTATGTATTCCGACATATTTAGCTGTGACATCATTTTTGCACGCAGGTGCCACACAACCCCAAAAAGCTCCAAGTATTGCTAGACGAAAAAACGATTGTGGATTCGATCCCTGGACATTTCGTTTGTGAGGGGCCACATGGCTCAGTGGTTAGAGCGCGAATTTACTGACCGGAAGTCCGTGGTTCGAACCCGACCTCTGCCTCTCGACTTCCCCTGTCTAGGCTTGGGCAACCTGGCAGTATCCCAGCCCTCGTGCTTCCCTCGGGTGGCATGGCAGCTAGGCACCGAAAGAGTGCTACAGCTGAACGATTTTTTTTCTCAAAAGGCACCTTCAGTGCACAGCTGCATTAGCAGTCAGACCCCGCCGAGTCATTTGCTTTCGTAATGGTCTCTTAGGCAAATCTTATCAACTATTACTTCGTAGTTCAGAATTTTGAGCCAGATTCCAGGGTAGGGTCTCTGAGCCAAACCCTACACATCCAACTGTCTTGTGAGTCAAGCTTTTGAGAAAATCTTTCAGCTGTAGCATCCTTTCGGTGCCTAACAGCCATGCCACCAGAACGAAGCGGGAGGACTGGGATACTGTCAGGAGAGGATTGACACCCTTCCACAAGACGGCTTCAAGAATGAATAGTGATGAATGGAGATGATCGAGACGAATTAATTGGGAGTGGATCGTTGCAGCGTTCCAAGAAAACCAAGATCACTCGATCGGAAAGTCCGGCGGGGTGGTTGCGAGGCAGCTTGGAATGAACGAACGCTATATCCATCGATCTAATGTGCACACGGGAATGTGTGGATCTGTTAGACGGTTAGCGCACAACAGGTGTTGGTCGACTACCAACAAAGCACTCCTGGCTCATGTGCAGTACCTATGTATGCTACCCAGACTAAACATCTATTCCTTGCGACAGTCGATTTGACCATGACCACTTGCCATTCAGTCGATCGATAATCCAGGCGAGTCTAAGACAACGGTCACGTGACTGCCATCACGCTAAACTAACCCTCGAAACAAGTTAAGTTAAGAAGAGCCTGCGAACGCCACAGGATAGTGTACCAAATTCAGGGTCGCTTTTGTCTGTCTGTCGACTGGTCAGTTTGGAGCAGTAGTTCGCAAACTGGAGAAGAGTTCCCTTCAAGGGTTTGAAGGTCGCCGAACGAACATTGAGTGCTGATAGTTGCTTGATAGCTGTTGTTTTATCTCCAAATGTTTTGTTCGTGTTGTCCGCCTGGCATTGACCGTTGCTGATTCCACATGTGTGGTGGAAACTGCAAGATAATGCAAGACGTTTCAACTCGTTTTGAGTTAATCAGTGCAGTTATACGCGCATAAAATGGTAACATATTGCGAAAATAGATGGATGCACTTTGTGTGTATGGGTGTGTAACAACAATACTCCTATGTGCGTTCTCAGTACACTCAGCCCGAGGTTGTACATACGAACGAACGGTGTCCGAACACGCTTACGCTGCGAAGACAACCGATCAAAACGCGTAGACTGTCAAAACTCTTCACACACACACACACAACAGGCTCACCGATCCCATAAGGAAAATCCAACGGCCGGGGAAAGGAGAACGTGACAGGTCGTACAAAACTCACACATAACCAGGCCTGGTCTGGAAAGAAGTGAGCGTGAACAGTTCGACAGGTTGTAGGTGGGTACGGGACTTGTAGAACTCACTTTCGAACCACTCGTCTGAGCATTCCTCCTCTTGTCCCGGTGGTGTGCACGCCAAATAAGGGGAGCATTGAAATCTAGTTTCGCTCTTGACAGAGCTCATCAGCAGTGCATATTTTTGGCCGTATCGGGGTTTAAACTCCGGATATGTGACATGCGACCAACTGCAAATGACCGAAAAAATGTTCATCTGGTTTCAAGTATCACTGGCGCTACCTAATACGTGAGTCAGACGCTGGACACAACCAGGAGGGTTACTAGATCGCCGCTCCAGATGCCGGGCAAACCAATCACACCAGTCAAACGTGAACACGTTCGCCTGTTCAGACGTGAGAGTTCAGATGCGTCCACCGAGCGCTGGTTGAGTAGTGATAACATACTCGCCTCGCATGTCGGCTATCCGGAGTTCAAACCCCTACACGGCTAAGGATACGCAGTACTGATGAGCTCTAATAAGAGCAAAACTCGAGTCTAGAGCTTTCCTGCTTTGACGTGGAGTCATCAAAATAGTGCTAGGACAGGAGGACAACTGTTCAAGCGAGTGATGTGAATGGGAGTTCGACAACTGCTCGATAAGCTTTCGTGTAGCAGAACACGTTCACGCCATGCTGGTTTGGTTTGCTGCCATGGTTTGTACATTATCACCTATTCGTCCCCCATCATTATAACAGGGAGTGTGCTATCCATGGGACACATGCGCTCGGTGTAAGACAGCGGTATTCGTTCTACCACGATCCATCGCGTTGTATTATTCTATGATAACTGTGCTGAGGTTAACAGAAACGCAATGGGAAAACGTTACATCTCGTAATATCCTTGTCTTAAGGCGTGAGATGATCAGAAGACGGGTTTTTGGTGAGACCGAGGGTGCTTCACTCACAGAATGCACTGCAAGCTAAGGAGGTCGGGCTATGTGTTACGCATACTGAGTTGCTGCCTGTCCAGAAGAGCGCTATTTTACGTGCCCAATTCGGAGTCATGGAGGACCAAAGTTGACATGATAGAAGAGACTGAAGAATTTTACGAAAATTTTGGTCGCCGTTGGTGCTGTTTGCCTTCCAGGACGGCGTCCACATGACCCTCGTTCTTCTTGACTGGAGACATTGAACGATATGACGTTCCTGGTATCAGTTTCTATCCAAAGTGTCTGGCCGAGTGTAGGAGGTGTAGATATCTCGGAGGTTTGGGTCACACTGCCTGTCCCATTTCTTCCGTCTTTCCACTACAAGACTTTATTCAAATAAATTGACGTCGTTGTATGACAGTAAAGGACCAGTGTTCTCACCTGGTGTTGCTTTCACTGATGACGATGCTTGTCGAAGCCGAAGATGCAACAGGATTTCAAGCGGCAAAGAGAACTCTGTGTTGATAGACCTACCGGTAGAAACCTGTCGAAACGTAATTGCTCCATGTTGATCAGCTGTAAACAGCTAAAAGGTGGTTCAATGGTCCCAGCTCCCGCATTATTTTCCATAGTATTCTACTTTAAAAAATCACTCAGCTGTAGCAGCCTTCCGATGCCCAACTGCCATGCCACCCGAGAGAAGCAAGAAAGCTGGGATAATGCCAGGTTGTCCAAGCCTAGACAGGGGAACTCGAGACGCAGAGGTCGGGTTGGAACCACGGACATTCCGGTCAGTAAATTCGCGCTCTAACCAGAGCCATCTCGCCTCGTATTCTGCTTATCTCACCCAGGTATCAAGAGTTTAGGCGCATGATATGCACTCCCTATCAGTGTTTGATCATCGATGTCTCCGCAGCATTGGTCAGGTCTGGTGGGAACATCGGATTAGTAATGCTGAGGTACGTCAGTTGGTCTTAGGAAGAAAGAACTCTCCCACGATAGATGAATTACTCACGCTTCATAGGCTGCGCTGGTTGGGACATGCACTCCGCATGCCAGAAGACCGTCTGCTCCGCAGAGCTCTTTTCGCTCAGCCCTGTGCTGAGTGGAAGCGACCGAGAGGTGGACAATGTATGACCTGGCAACGAAGTACGAAAGCGCTAACCAGTAAACTTAGTCGGGCGGGCAACTGCCGCCTCCCTGGATGGGGACCCCGGGACTCAAATCACCAGTGGTTAATGACACTGGCAGAAATGGCCCAATCGCGCAGTCAGTGGCACTCGTGCATCAAAGCTATAGCCTTCAATGCGTGGCTACTCAATTCCCGAACAAACCGAACATACCTTCGCCGCCAAGGCTTCGTTGTACGTTCCACATTCCCGTTTTCCGGTGATCGAAACTGTAGCAGCTGGAACCAATGTGCCAATGGTACACGGTTTATAGCTGATAAATTGAATTGAACTGACTCCCATCTTAACGTGCCAGACGTCACCAGATTTGTGTCAAAGGTTTTTTTAAATTGGACGTGGACCGAAATGGACATGTTGTGGCGTTTCACGAGCTCGTCCGCGATTCCCGGGTTTAGGTAGAAACTACCACAAGTTCCTAATTACCTGACATTTACCAAACTCATTAAAGAGAAAACATTTTAAGATTTAATCGCTTTTTTAACCCCCATACGTAAAACAAGGGGCGGGGAACCAACAATGGTAGCATGGTAACAATCTGCGCGCCTGTCTACATGTAAAGTATATCAAGGAGAATATTCCGGAGAATATTCAGTGAGTGTTGTTTGGCAACGAAATGGTGTTGACACGGGAAGTCAGTCCTTCAGGGCTAGTTTTCGTTAAGAAACCTGTTTTAGAGACGTTTCCCTGCCGGTAGTTTATTTTTTTGCCAGTTCACTGGATCCTAATATATTCATCACTAATTTCATTTACTCTCACCCTCATCCGTCTTAAGAACAAGAATCCAAAGGTAATTTGATTTTCTCAGATATCCACATTACTTGGCGCCCTGACCGTCCATTGAAATGTTCGACTGGCCATAAGGCAAGGTAGCGGAGAGCTAATTGCATATAAACACAAGCTAGTGAAGACCGTATACTAGGGCACCAAAATAACACTGTTCTGGGGGGGGGGGAAACAGGATTTTGTCAAGGGAACCCTAATGTCCGTCCGGAAAAACCCATGGACTGCACTGTCAGTCAGCCGTTTTTATAAGGTGTGCCACCCCTCCCCCCAAGAGTCACACAATCACTAATTTGTCTAGCAAAATTCATTCAGCCTTAGCGGGTGCTCATTCGCCTGTTAATTTCCCGTTAATGTTCCTAACACGACCTGGTTCAGGACACCATGAGGCCAGTTTAGCTGAGGACTGTGTCTCATGCGTAATTCACCAGCTCACTTGCAGTTGCAGTGAGGTCTACATTAGCAGGGTAAAACGGCGGCTGGTTTGAAGGCCCCCCGAACAGCGGTTGAAAAAACTGACGGCGTAAAACAGAACCGAGACCAACAATCCCGCATCATCGATCATAAGATGGCTGTTTAAGTGACTGATTGGAAAGTGGCGTTAGCGATTTTGTTTCGCGATCGCGATCACGATCAAGCGACTTAGGAATGCAGCAGAGGCCTGAAGTGTGTGTGTGTGTGGTTCATTCATCCAGTTATCATGGTTTATCCGGAGCGAGTCACCATAAATAACCGAATACTACGTTGATTGGAGAGATGTGGCGAGCCGGTTACGAAGCTAACGAAGGCAAGCACTGATTGGTCAGAGTGTAAGCCAATCAGGGCAGAGAAATTATAGATCGGCACTTCTCGCTCCTTCACGAAGTTTATATCGGATCATTGTGGAACATTCCGTGGTAAGTTTATAAATAGGGGACTGTCTCAGGCTACCGTGATTTTGACACGCCATAGTCGGCGAGACAGGAAGCTAAGGGCTGATACAGATGTTGCACTATCGTCCAGAAGACACGACATGAGTACAATTCAATTGATCATTGTGATCTCATGGGATGCTCACTGTTGTAATGCTGTTAATTTTGTATATACTCCTGGTTGTTTTATCTAATCAATTGAACGTCAACATCTTGCAATATTTCTCGTCTCTCCGATTTGAACCGAACAGATTCAGTCTTTCAAATCAATTTCAAAATTAGGATAATTCTGCTTCCATTGAGCTCTGTTTTCTGTCTGGTGACCAGATCCGCTCACCAACCTTGTCGGTTAGATGGCAAACGTTTCGTTACCAAACGAGGAGACATCGTCAGTGCGCCGTTGGGTGATGTCTCCTCGTTTGGTAACGAAACGATTGCAAGTTACTTGCCAGGCTCGGTGAGCAGATCAAAGCCGCCTGATCAGCAGACAATAAACGCATCCGAGCTACTAAAATTTCGATACACCACTAGGTCTGTTTTCTGTATGAACCGTGTTTGCGAAACATTCGTAAAATCAGATTCGTAACGTCGTTTTCCTCTTTTCCTACTTAAGCGTAGTCTTCGGATTTTTTTGGAATATTTTGTTTCAGCTGGCAAGACTTAAAGGAATGGACATTCATTGTATGCTGAAAGGGGTGAAGGACAAAACATACTCATAACCAAAATCTGGGGCACCAACAAGAGGTACTGTAAGTATGCTGTTAGGGGGTTCAAGGAAGTGCTTCAGAAACTAATAACCATCTAACCTTGGGTTCAAAAATTGCCCTCTCGGGACGGGGTTTCTTCGCTGTGGAAAAAGCAATACGTTAAAGAGAGGAAACGCTGCGCGACAAAATTTACACTACCACATTGTTCAGCAGAAGCGTCTTTTCGTGTTTCGTACTGCTTGAAAAGCACGAATTTGGAAGGATTGCCCGTTGACTCAAGTCGTTCATCTGTAACACCCTTCCGGTGCCTAGCTGCCATACCACCCCCAAGGAAGCATGAGGGCTGGGATACTGCCAGGTTGTCCAAGCCTAGACGGAGGAAGTCGAGAGGCAGAGTTGGGGTTCGAACCATGGACCTTCCGGTCAGTAAATTCGCGCTCTAACCAATTGAGCCATCCCCCCCGTTGACTCAATCTTAAACGTTATCATAAAGGCAAGAGCGAAGTCCAGTCTTCATTGCTGAAGTTCATACCTTAACCCCTGAAGGTTTCAGAATTGCCAAGTTGGGTTATTTGCGGCATCAGAAACGCATCCCACTGAAGCTAAGGGGCCCTGTCTGCGCAGCGACTGTGAAATTTGACCGCTCAAGCGTTTCCAAATAATTTATCACCAATGTTACCGGATCATAGCTGGTCGCAGCATTTCCGGTATGAGTTGATCCGTAAGAAAGCTAGGTAATGAGTCGGAATCGATAGAATAGCACCAGATAGAACAGCCACCATAGTAACACGATCGGGACATGCGCTACACACACCTACCTGGAAAGCTCTGTTTTGTACAGCAAATCCGTGTTCTGCTAGCGGGTCATGATACGGCGACGTAAAATGAAAGTTGCAACTGATGAGCTGAGTAATGTGATTCCCCTTGCCCACATTTGAAAACCCTACAGAATACGGCACGAAATCCAACCCAGTGACGAGCATCTGTCACTACTTATACGTAATGTCTAGCTTAAGTCTGTCTGAAGCTGTCTACTGGGTCGGCGTTGGATGACGCTCAAAAAAGAGGCCCAGTCAATACCGATGACAGCGTCCTGATGTCCGAATGCATTTGTTTTAATGCTGTTCGGAAGCATTAAACCGTTAAACTTCCTGGAGCCTTGACAAAATTTTTTGTCTCCCAGGTGTTGTGCGGAAGTTTAGCGTCAGCAGTAGTTACTTCTGGTGTATTGATATCCACGACGATGACCAGCAAAACATCAAAAAAGATACATTACACAGTCTGATCAAGTGTGGCACAGGAACCCGAACACCATCGTCATAAACAAGGGAACGCCTAAGAGAGACACTATCGCTTTGTACCTCAGTGTCAAGTGTTTGTACAGAGTACCTGGTACGGAGTCATGGTGGTCACTGTCCACTCTTTTAAAGAAACACAGGGATTGACATACTGTCCGATTGCCTAATCTTCAAAGGAACAGTCAAGATGCCAGGATTGGATTCGAACCACGGGCCTTCCAGTCATTAGTTTCGCGCCTTAACTGTCGAGCTACCTCAGCAGAGAAAGTGAAGCCAAACATACATCATGACAACGGAGGTGAACCTAAAAAATACACAAACTGTTATCTCACCTTGCGCTCCGACAAAAGGTATTTGGCGGCCTTATGAATACCTTCGGAGAATTCATGTACAGTCACCGAAGTCTGAAAATGGAAAACAAACGCTGCTACTGAGGTGGTTGTAGCAAAAGACGAGGTACTTATGTGGTCCAGGAAATTCAAAGATTCCCCAGTGGAATGATGCAGGAGAAAAACAGGGACAATGGGTGGGGGCTGTCAGTTCACCAACGGGAGTCAAATGACATGAGCTGCTGAAACCAGTGCCAGGCCTTTCGCACCGTCCGCATACATAGTAGATTTTCGACAACAAATTGTGCACAATGAACATGACCTTCTCGTTTTCATCCTGATAGTCAGAAACGATCTACTGCATCGAAAACACCCATTCGAAATGTCCGAAAATTTAGACAACACAACACTCAAGAAGTGTCGTGGCCGTATGATCAAATGACAACTGAATATGTGTAACGCGTTGCGAACTCAATGTCTACATTGTGTGTGTGTGTGTGTGTAACCGAGCCGTGTGATGACTCTACTCACTGATGGAAGTTGTCGTTACCTTTAGGCGATCGGTCACATTCGTGAACGATTTCGATTTGGTTCGAACCAAATACATTCCCTTCAGAATGATGTATCAGGGGGATTCGATCAATAGATCACCCTGGACGGTGAAGTAATGACTTCAACCTCTCAACAGAGATCACCACTGTAAGAAAGTATGCCGTTCGGTTCCCCTGAGAAGTGGTCACACTATAGAGGGTGAAACACTAGGTTTTTGGTTAACACCAATGTAGACACTCCGGGGAGGGGCTTCCTCTTTTCGGAGAGCTTTTTTCTGGGGGTTACAATGCAGAGTAGAAAGGTACAAGAGCAGCTCTTACTCCAAAACTTTTTTCATTAAAAAATTTCAACAATGGGCATCTTTTGGGATCGAGTACTGGTAATCGAAATTCAAAGTAGTACTGGGACCCTGAAAACCAGCAAAACACCAGTGTATGTTTGTGATGTCCTCTGCACTCACAAGACCACATGATTCGAATCACAACCGATGTGCATTCCAAATTGCCACTGGATAGGTGAAGTACCCGATGAGCAATTACAGTATTCGTCAAATCACAGCTAAACAACAAAAAACCAATCAGCCAAAGATCAGTATCGCCAGACCTTCATGATTAACAACGACACTCTAGTCCACTAAGGGGAGTCCTCAACAAGTGAACATCTCCAATATAGCTAGGAACACACGTGGATGATCACATTAAACAAGCATTGTTCATCTCAATTGGTGTTCCAAATCTATTAACCGAGTGTCGCTTTGTGGTATCGAGCAGGTTTTACAATGGTCAGTCAGTTCTGATGCAAAACGACAAAAGAGGAGGACAATGAAGACAAGAGCTGCGCCCACTTTGGTGTTTAATGATTTAAAATTGTTTAGTGTATGTAGCTCCCATGTAATCTGACGCCCGATTGCTCCGGTAGAGAAACCAACAGCTAACATCAGATCCGAATCATGAACTTTCAGATTAGCTATTCCCCACTTGATCTATGAGTTGTCTCAATCGTGCTGCTCGTCAAATTATTGGAAAGAGAGAGTTCATAGTGGCAGGGAGGTGTTGTATGCAGGCGAAAATTCTTTACGAAAAACAACGCGATTTGCCACTCTTTTTTTTCAAAATTATCAACTGCAGTTAACGCGCTGCACTGCTTTGTAGGGTTGCTGCTAAATTGTTATCGTTTATGATGCAATTGGAGAGTATCGTCTACTCAGTATTGCACATAACGACCCGTGGGGAACACTCAAACACATTGGTCGGACATGAGACC
This sequence comes from Clonorchis sinensis, assembly GCA_003604175.2. NCBI lineage: Eukaryota > Metazoa > Platyhelminthes > Trematoda > Opisthorchiida > Opisthorchiidae > Clonorchis > Clonorchis sinensis. The sequence continues at coordinate 54,816 of NIRI02000004.1, read as the reverse complement.
TTGCGACCGGTAGTCACATTGCTCATTCGTTTGCCGGTTCACGTTAAGAACCATTTGCTCGGTTACACGTATAAACTTCCAGTAATCAGTTAATTTTCATTCTGGGAATTAGAACATTGGCGACGGGATTGACTGAGAATTTATGGGTCCCAATCATTAGGAAACTTACGGCTCGAAGACCATTCCTGGATCGCATTCCACTGGTATGAGTCTCCTTACTTGTCACCTGCAGGTTAACAGATGGAGTGGGTTCCATAGAATTCGAAGAAGTTGCAGCCGCGCTTCGTATGGAGCTTCCGAACCCGGACAAGTTATAGTCCATGCACAGCTGACTGGCACGTTCCGCACATAAAGCTTCGGCGGTGGTTGCGGCGATGATACTAGCCGCACGCGAGAACGCACCCAGTGGAGGGGACGGTGAAGAGGTGCCGGGAGAGGAATAGACTGGGAATCCGGCAGCTCCACCAATACCGCCAGCCGAAGACGAGGAACGATGATGAAAATCTTCCGAGGGTAGAGCACCTCGGACACGACGGTTAGATAAGACGAATTCGGCGGCGGTTGCGGCTGCTGCAGCTGCAGCTACCAAGACTGCGGGAGATCCAGAGCTGGATAGTGGGCTTTCGGCTTTTAACCGCTAAACAAGAGAAAGTTCAGGATGTTCACCTATTGACAATGACGTGGCAGCCGATTACAATGGATATAGGTAGAGAAAGGTAACATGAACTGGGACCTCCAACGAAACCATTGGTGACGAACAGTTACCCTCTCAGGGTAACAGGATACAAGTTCTGGCAGTGAAAATAACCCGTCTGAGACAACGACGGGGTCCCACTGACACGAGGACAGTATAAGTCAAACTGCGAACGAATAGTATAGTAAGTCCGCAGTAAGACCACTCCACAAGACGAACACATTTGCTAGTACGAAATACCGCCCCTTGGATGGAAGAAACTCTGGCATCGAACAAATTAATTCCGCATGATCGGATAGATTCATTTTCGATGCTGAACCCCCTCCCTCTGGAAAAAGGCAACAGGTGAACAACAGACACTCCCTACGAGTGGAGTTCGCTTTACTGTTGTGTGGTCTACTGGAATTGTGGTTAGCTTGTTTGTCACACCACGTATGGAGGGCGGATTAGTGTGAGATGAATTTCATATGAATTTCTACCCAGCTATATTCGGCGAAGTGGCTGACGCCTGTTGCATCCAAACCGGGGAGCAGCAGCAACACATGTGTTCGGGTTCGAACGAAGGAGCAGCTAGTTCTCCAGGATTTCAACATAACAAAACGCCCACAGTACAGCACTGCAACGACACAACGGTTAAATGTGTAAACAGATTAACCTTGTGTTGAAAACTCTCTTCTTACACGTGACCGCGTCCTAATCGTCCAGGAGCTCGTTGATTAGGACTAAATAAACCCGCAGTAAAGTCACCGATTGTCGATAGAGGTAGTCTACACATAAGAAACAGATACTCAAAAGTGATCCAAACATCTAGACGCCATACTAACGAGGCATAGAAGAGTTCTGCTAATGAATACCTTTCGTCAACGTACCGAGTGGCTTAACTTAGACGAAATCGCTGTATAACTATCACTCGCAGATATTTCGCTGGAGCTGGGGGCCTGGGAAGCAGCCATCAACGCATTGGCCACAGCCGGAAAAAAACATGGTCGCGCATCTATGTGGATTTTACCGGACCAATACTGCGGTCACGTCCACTGGGCACAGGCTGGGCTCGTTGGAGTTTCCATTCAAGTAAGTGCTGACAGGAGAGAGTTCAAACTTGCTCGGCAGACAGCCAGCACGAAATTGGAGCTCGGTAGCGGCGGCAGCCGCGTTGGTTGAACCATTGTTGTGTATTCCTCTTCCGGCGCGTTGTTGCTGATGCTTATTTGGATGCCAAGACAGTTCGGGTGAAGTGGGCTTCCCGGATGAGGTAGACAATGGATAGGACGGGTGGTTTGAAGGGATTGGGATTCGAGTGGGCGGTGAAGAAGATGAGCAAGAGGGATAGGGCACATCGGGATGTGACGGCACCGGAGAATGTTTGGATGGTTGGGGCAACGATCCGGAACCAAGTCGACCATACGACTGTGTTCGGGATTGATGTAGTTCTGATGGTGATGAACAAGGGATGTGGATTGTTGTCATGCCTGAGTCCATTTTGATGCCTGAGTCGCTGAAACCACAAAGATGAAGAGGATTAGGCAAGGAGAATGGTTCTGAGTGAGGATAGATCATTTAAGAACGGGTGGTACTGAATGAGTTCCAGGGTTTGTTTCGATAGTGGTTGAAACACCATTCAGTCCCTGGTCGGAAAGCGTATGAAGACCGGCAGGTTCCTGCCTCAGGTTACCTGGAATGACTGTTCACGAAGGATAGCTCAATAACATGGAACAATGAAGCGTCGGACTTGTGAAAACCTACACACCTTTCGGCTACCTCATTCAGACACTGACAGAGCTGGGAAACACATGAAGAATGATCCGTTGCGCGGGAGAAAGAGGATAGTAACGGACGCTCCAGTTCTAGTGCTACTCAGATTCACGTAAGTAATACAGAGGCAGCTAACAGCAAGTTGTGAGTGAATTAGGACATCCAGTCTAGGCAAGCTGAAATGCCATTCCTGTCAGGACACTGCGTACTACCAAGGGAAACCAGAGACAACCTATGGTGGTGGTGTTTCGACGGAACCACGAATGACTAACGTCATAACTGACGGCCACGTCCGACTGTAAATTCCATTTGGAAGAGTGAGGGATCCTCCTGAACTGTTGTCGGGACCCCGTCGAGAATTGTCCTTATACTTGCATTCGCATAGGGGCACCCTGGTCAAGCAATATACTCAAGGATTCACCTGTGAGGCAAGAAAAAAAAACTTTTTTTCAGCCTCATCCTCATGGATGAATTGTCCGTCCATAGTGTTGTGCCTTGGAGTTAGCAACCCAAATCTTCCGACGAACTATCCGTAGAATTCACGTTCACATCATCATCAAAGACAGCAACATCAGTGTTGACACTGATGCTTCACTGCCGTACAACCATGAAGTTCGTCTAATTCCATATATATATATATATAATTATATATATATATAAAGCCTTAGAGTGAAAAGGAGAGAAAGAGTGGATGAGGGAGGGGACCTAGTGCTCGCCTATGTCAAGCATTCTGAGGTGACTACACCTCCAACCGCTCAATCATACAATCTGGAAAGAAACTGACAGCATGAACGCCACTGACATCGATTAGCCGCCATTTCTTGCAACGTCTCCAGCCAAGCACAGGCGGGGTCACGGGGACCCCATCCTGTAAAGTGTACACATCACTCTCGCTTGAACAGTCCTCCTTCTATCGTGGCGCAATTATTCTGGAAAGTTTAGGCCAAAGCGGCGAAGCCGTGGACTCGGGCTTCGCTCTTGTCAGAGCTCATCAACAATGCTTCCACTTGACCGTGTCCGGATTTCAACTCCGGATAGCTGACACGCGAGGCGAACGAGTTGCCACTGCTCCATCTGCCGCATCTGAATTATGACGTCTGAACAAGCGAATCTGTTCACGCTTCAGAGATTGGTCTGATATGCTCGAGTGCATAGTTGTCGGGTTTAATTTGAACCAGTCATGCAACAGTATTTCGCACTTTAAAAGTGTGAAGTACTTGCACTAGTGCGTTCCGGATTACTTCTGTTAATTCGGTTTGAATTTTTGAAAGATCTCATATGCAAGAAGAGTAAACAAGGTTTGCCTGATCAATACGATTGATCGGAAAGTATATCGAGCCAGACAACCTATCAATAACAACACTGGAGGGGAAGAATGAAACTGGATGGTCTTGTCAGACACCAGTCCCGTGGTAAAATCGGAAGAAAGCTTACCGATTCTCATACGTATCCACAGGTATCAGCTTATAGAATCTCTATAAGGAACAACGACTTAGAACGTCGGCCCGATATCGCCAGATTGGAGATCCTTGCAAGCGGTAGAATAAGTAAGTCTCAAACTTATGTCTTAAAACACGTGTTGGTGTTGTTCATTTGCATTTATGCACCAAAGTGGATCACTCATCAAGTAAACCTTACACAGAACGCGTCAAGTGATGTTATAGCTCACCACACGGGGACGTTACTACAACGGACTAGCCAGTTGAGAGTAAGCGAAGAACTGAGAAACTTTTCTGCACTTACGCAAGTAGCCGTTGTTGGTGTTGATGTTGCCGATACTGGAGGACCGTCGAGGTCAGATTATCCACCACACTCCGACTGGATCGAGAAACGGCGCCAGCTGCTCGCTGATGGGTCAACTGCTGCACTTCGTCCGCGTTTAACCTGATTGGCAGATTGGACGAAGGGGGAGTTGATGTGGACAGGTTTGAGGATGGTAGCGGTGAAACGCGCCGAGGTGAGCTGTCCGGGACAACGACCTGAGCGCGATAAGAGGGTTGCTGTGACTGGAAGTGTAGCGCCGCATTCGATGTTCCAGGATCCCGTAATAAAGTACCATATGTGTTGTTGTTGGTGAAGGTGGATGAGGCAGAATCATTTCGCTGAGGCTGTTGTAGCACATCATTTGCGGAGATGACTTTGTACTGCATCTGAAGGTCTTCTGTGCCAGACTCATCAAGCGGAAGATGGACAGCCAGTGGAACTAAGAGTTTCCCGGGGCTGGGAACAAGCAGATCGTCGTGTTCATGTAGGGAGGTTGTGGAAGATATATGAGTGCTTGTGTCCGGGTTCGGAAGCGAGTATTCAAGTGGAGTGGTGGAGCCGTGGGACAACTGATCTATTGGCAAATCGTACGGTCTTCGAGCTCTTTCGTGAAGACTTTCATTGGACGATACCCTATGGAAGGCACAATTGTAGAGAGAAAGTTATTGCTTCAGGCGACCAGGTTCTTGCGCATGCACGTCGAGTCACTGGCTGAAAAAATGCTCAACTGGTTGTAATGTATTGGGCTGATAGTGTGAGAGCATTTCAGGGCAGTCACAAGTCTCAAGAAATATCAACAAGATACACTAACCTTACAAGCACCGCAGAAGTATATTTCTCCAAAGTCAGTAGTCGCCGATACATTTTAGTTCTTCGGTTACATCCCATACCCTCGGAGAACCAATATTCGTGAGTAGCACTTGCTACCTAAGCCCGATTCAATTTTCCATGTAGTCAACAATAAAATAAAAAGTTGTCCAGCTGTAACACCCTTTCGGTGCCTGACTGCCATGCCACACGAAAGAAGCATGAGGACTGGGATAGTGCCAGGTTGCTCAAGCCTAGGCAGGGGAAGTCGAGAGGCAAAGGTTCGGTTGGAACCACAGAACTTTTCGGTCAGTAACTTCAAGCTCTAAGCACTGAGAGCTGGACTAAGCAAGAAACTGTGTACTGGGAGAAAAAGAACGGAGATCAGAGCATTTGTAAAAGCCGAACAGTAAGATACTCGGGTGGTAATCAGTTTCTTTCCAACGAACCACAAAACCATCAATCACATGACTTTAACTCGTATCACATCAGTCGTCCTGCCGACAAGTGGATATGTGGGACAATATCGTCTGTTTAAGGATATTGAACCGAAGAGAAAGTCGGTGAGAATCAGGCTTTAACATGTTTTCTGGACAGGAACTGACACACTTTAAAATAACCAGGCTAGACTGTCCGGGCTATCAGAAACGACTTCTCCAGATCGATTATTTCGTGAGAAAACGACTCGATTCCGGCTGTTCGCCGAATCGCTAGTAACGTGAGCTAACAGCAAAACAATACCTACCATTCTCTGGACACCCGTGAACTACTTAGTTCGTGCAGCTGACTGGCATGAGAGTCACGGAATGCCATACTGGGTGATGAAGAGGATGCGTATCGAACCCGTTCACTATCCGGATCACACTGAGGTGAAAAAGTCATGGACGAGCCGTCAACATACACGACCCCACCGGCATTGTTACCAGTCGGATATCGGTCGGCGGAAACTTTGCGTCGCTTTTGACCAGGCACGGACTTTGGACTGCTGTCCGGTGGCTGGATGGAATCGGCAGAAAACCGACGTGCGCCTCCACCGGAGGTAAAGTTACCGTCAACTCGTTTAGTGGGCGTGAAGGACTTGATTGGTGAATTCAGACTAGGTAGTTGTCCGTTTTGGCTTTGAGGCAGGTGGATGGATAACAATGCGGATGAGGCCTGATCGGTTGAAGAATGCGCCGGTTGTATAGATCGATCCGTTATCCAAGAGGGAGGGCGCGGATGAGACGAAGATCGACCGAGTTTCTCACCGTCTGAGGAAGCAGAATCAGCACGCTGTCGGCTGATCGGCACTGATCGACCGTTGGACATAGACGGTACGGATGAGCTAGGCTGATTCGCATCAGATTCGCCGGAAGAGCTGGTCAGTTGGGAAATTTCTCGAGCGCAGTAGTATTTGATGGCGTTCGGTTGGCGACCAATGCGGCTCCCTAAAAAGATGAGACGAATATCCGATGACAGAAACAACGCACACTGAAAAAACGTGCGCAAGATACTTTCTGAAGAAGCCAGTGTGTAACAGAGGCATTCGGGGAATTTGTTCCGTAGTGGTTTCGTAAGAAATCCACCTTGAAGATGACGCACACTAGTCATCAGACGGTCCATATGTATTTTTCTAGAGTCCTGCATACCACTAATTGGAGTGGGTTTGGTCGAAAGTTATGTGCTAAAGGAACCTATGACAAACCAAAGAACACACACACAGAAAACGAGTAAATTAATAGGTCAAACTTCCCCGTGACATCAAAACAGGCTGAGGATTGTTTACACCCGGATTAAAAGGGATGCGTACGAGATCGCCCATGCTAAGTTGGTGTGAAGGCTCAATTTACTGAGGTCTACTGTGAGGCGGTCCACCTGACAATGAACGACCTGTTGGTAAATTATCGGACTCCAGTTTCAACTAAACTGTGTAGTACACAGTCAGGGCGTTCGGGGAGGGATCCAGAAGTGAGTTCCATCCTTTCCATTGACTTAATGCACCAGGAAAGAATTGACAGATTTTAGGATTCCAAGATGGGACGAGCTTTTAATCGAACGAGTGGTCATCAGGTACCGGCCTTGCTTTGGTAGTGATACCCACAAAATTGTGACGAACCCTCAAAGTCGGATCGATCAGACGAAGTCGTCAACACGCCTGCCTGCCTGCCTGCCTGTAAACACATGCCTAGGCGTGCGAGTGCGCACATACAAACACACACACATAAAGGCACATTATCTTCTGTAAGGAAGTCATAGATACCCAGAGAAAAAGAATGACTACACGCGCGCACGCGCCCTTGTGCCAACAGTTCACGCGCACCAGTAGTAATAGTTAGTAGTACCCGTGAGTATTGATTAAACACCACTATGCGCTGTCTTCACGACTGTCCAATAACCCGAGTACAATAGAACAACAACAACAATAAGGACAACGACAATAATAGCGAATCCACACATTCGTTGACAATCGGTTCCTCACACGCTCCGTTCTAGGTCTACAATGCACGGAGTACGCACACTCCTGGTCTCTTTTGCAACATCGGGGTATGTTGTAACCTCTAGTAATCACTCACTGTTAACAGTAGAGGTCTTGGAGACTGCAAGAACAACGGACGAGTCGGATCAGAATCATTGTGTTCGTCTTCGAGGGGGACTTGGGCTGCGGCCGTCTACAAGCTTACTGTCACCATCAGGCGGAGGAACCGGGATAGTAGGCGCTAGTGTTACACACAACCAGATAAACACTCCCCCATGTGGGACATCGAAAAAAAACGGAGTTTCGTTTGTGTATGGCTGTGGTGGAGTGTTATCAGGGATTCACGATGTCCAGGAAAGGGTGCTAGAACGTTCACGATGAGGTTATCAGGATCAGAGAGCGAATTTATTGAAGTTCGCACCAGTAGAATGTTGTTTTTCTATGCCGATGTAAGGCCACCTGATCGGACGGTAGAACTCCATGCATAACCAAATAAACCCTATGAGTAGTAGGTTACGTCTAAACACTCGTCACTTTGGGACCTGGTTGCGAGTAGTTTTTTAGGTACACTATGGGAAGATATGATGGACACACACGGCTACTTGGAGAACATCACCAGATAACAAACATAACCTGCTTATCCAGGAAAGAAATGAGTCACCGATACAGCAGAGGTGAGTAGAACAACCAAGACTACTTAACATACTACTTCCAACATAACAGTAGCAACTCAGAAGCACAACACGATAGATTGCTTGTCGAGGGAGCTATGAGTAGCACGGCACATGTGAACACTCATGGATGAGTGACACCACATAACGTAAACAGGCGAGCCAATCGTACTGCTCGTCAGTCACCCGCAGCCGGACCGGAGGATGCCAGGATAGACGGGGTAATGACTGTTCTGATATAGGTTGGCCTTGCTCTGACCAATGGTGTATTGGCCCGAAATTACATAACTAATCAGTAGACGATAGCTTCTGCCGCACAGGCGTGAAAGCGGGCCTTCTAATGTCGAAGCCAATCTGAAACAAAGCTACACACAAATGCGCCAAAACCTGTTTGGGAAGAGGGAATCTTATGAGGCCCCGCACTGGGACAAATCCGAATTCTAAAACAAACCATAGAAAGTATAAAAAAAACGTGCAGCTTCTGAACTTACCAGATTTTGACATTCCAACAGCAAGACAACGTTGGAAACGACAACTTTTGCACATATTGCGATTAGCGGGAGTGATTGGACAATCATTGTTGCTGAGACACTCGAGCCGGACGTTTGACAAGACGGTGCGACGGAAAAAACCCTAAAACGAAGACAGGGAAAGAGGGCAATAAGAAGAAAACGTGTAGTACGAGGATGTGCCACGCAATAAGCACCTCTTTCTTGCTATTATATTCAAGGTAATCACTCGCTTACTATCCAAACTCAACGGTTGATGGCCAAGAGGGGGAGTCTACACATTGTGAGTGAGCGCCACTCAATCAAATTTGCTAACAAATGAGTAAACATTGAAAGCTGGATCGATTAGGGTACGTTTATGCGAACGAACCAGACATTGTGTCTCTGTCACGGACTAGACATAACCAAAAAAGTGCATTGTCTCGTATGATTGGCGATTCTAACATACAAGTGCGCGGAGCTATCTAGAATATAGGCTGAATCATCATGTCTGGGGTGAGTTCTGGTCTCAGTTATAGAGGTTATAAACGACGAGAGTGGGCTGACATAAGCCAATTTTGGTCGGAAAGAGATATGTGGGATCTGGTGTACGATAGTCAACCGGGAAATGCTTTTGACCAACAAAAAATAGTGTGACCGGAATGTGACGAAAGACCCCTGCCTCTCGACTCCTCCGGTCTAGGCTTGGGCAACCTGGTAGAGTATTCCAGCTTGCTTCGGGTGGAGTGGCAGTTAGGCACCGAAAGGGTGCCACAGTTGAACGATTTTTTACCCGTTCTATGGCTCAATGGCACCATTAGGTATGAAGCTTCCTCATTGTCCAATAACGTGATTATCTTGTGGAGCAGTTACAGGGAGGAAGTGTGGGCCATTGCAGCGGAAAATGCTATATGCTCTCCATGGGTATGGGCCACAATTTGAACAACGCGGGAACAAGTTGCTCTGGTCTATCGACAACACCTTCAGACAGTAAAATTCGAGACTAGCAAACAGTGTCCTGAACTTCGCACCACAAGTGGATCACATAGCCATCATTTGTTCACAAAGTGTCGTTGTGTGTGTATGTGTGTGTTGCAAATTTAGTCTGAACTGACTGGTCACAGAGTGACCAAGATGTGTTTTGCTGAGATAGTTTGGTTTCCGGGACTCCACAATGACAACAGAGACACGATCACGGATGACCTCAATTCTGGGCTCATTCTGTGGGGTGGCCACACTGGACGAGGATGTTCTGATTAAAGAACAAGGCCACTTGATAAAGAGAGAGAGCGAGAGCGAGAAAGAGAACCCAAACATCGAGAAAAACAGTCCACATCTGTGAATGTAGCCGGTAACGAGGCCGTCAGACGGTTTGCTTTGTCGGAGGACACGTAGTGGGGCAGAGTCAGGTCATCTGTGTAGACTGGGATCAGGTTGACTGGTGGTCAAATAAAAACCGGAGGAAGATGGTGAAAACACTAGCAGAATGTGTGGCAGTCGTGTGCAAAGCCAGGAGGTACCAGCAGGCACGGTTACGCGGGTGATAGTTTTTTTTGGGGGGAGGGTCAATCACAGCAGGTCCCCCATCTAGTACACACTGAGTCGGAAATTGCGGACGAAAACGCACACAGACACTGCACCCAATGTGTGTTGAGAGTGGTTGCTGGACACAAGTTGTTGACTGCTTGCTTGTAGACAAAACAACGGGTCGTGAATGTCCTTCAGTGGCTGGCATGGCACAAGTTCCCGCTGTGAGAACTGTAGTCTTGCTGCGGACATTTGTAGCAGCCTTACGTGTTTTGGACCTGTGGATGCAGAGTCCCACGTTCACAGCTGAACTATCGTCGAAAGTGAGTAGAAAATTTCCATATGTCGGGCTTTTTCATCCCCTGTGGATGACACCACCTACGAAAGATGGAGGCCAACGATCATATGCCCATTCGCTGTGGATGTTCCGATAGCAGACAGCAAGTGCATTAGAGCTAAGTTGAACGACCTGAGCGTTGTGTCGCGGTGCACCAGACATTCTGGAAACCTGGCCTCCTCCGAGAAGTAAACTAATACTACGGTCTGCAGTTCGCAATGCCGTATAGTACACAAAAAGACAATCCGACAGTATTCGGGGATTTTGACCAATGGTTTGTCCGAATATTCTTCATTATGTGGCGTGTACGACCTGTACGACCAATAAACACGATACCTACATGCCTAAGGAAGCGAACTACAATAACCTCCCACCAATGAGCATGACGGCTTTCATGATTCGTGAGATATGCGTTGATGCTGATATATAACACAGAATGAAGGTAGCAGTGGTATGCATTTCCTATAGGTTGGTGGGGTCGTATACAATGAGGTCAAGACACCAAATGAACATAAGTCACTCGAAGCGACTTATCTGTTTGTTCAGCTGTAACACCCATTCAGTGCCTAGCTGCCATGCCACCCGAAGGAAGCACGAGGGCTGGGATACTGTCAGGTTGCCCAAGCCTAGACAGGGGAAGTCGAGAGGCAGAGGGCGGGTTCGAACCACGGATCTCCCGATCAGTAAATTCGCACTCTAACCACTTGGGCCATCTCGCCCCCGGCCTATCTGTTTGGCAGAATTCAAAGCCCAACTGTGGTGTACATCCCTCCCATCAATTGAAGAACTGGATTATTGTATTTCTGTCCGTTTGAACTCAGTAAACCATTAATGGCTCATTTCTCAGACTGATCCCATGTTGCCACATTCCAACCGTCAGCGTTTTCTGTTGCTGTGTGCTCAGAGAGAGCCTAGGGCAATCTTGAAATCAACCCTGTTTTTATCGACCAAATTTGTTCTTTTACGTGATTCTACTGTCTTACAAGTTTGCAGCATATACGGCAATCACAACCAAACTGTTCTTTCTACACTCTCCAAACTGACCACTGAAACCCAATGTTTTAAACTCTGTTTCTCGAGTTAAAAAAATACTAATCGCTCAGCTGCAGCACACTTTCGGTGCCACACTTCCATGCCACCCAACGGAATCACGAGGGCTGGGATACTGCCACGTTGCCCAAGCCTAGACAGGGGAAGTCGACAGTCAGAGGTCGGGTTCGAATCACGAACTTTCCGGTCAGTAAACTCGCGCATTGAGCCACGTTGCCTCTCAGTAGTCAAATCCAGTTGAACAAAACACTAATTTTCAGTGGCCTAGCTGACCTAGAAGTTGAAATAGACCGTGCTGCCCTAGTGATATGCGAAGCTGAAGCATTCAGTTCATACATCATGGAAACTTTCATCTCACTATGATGGGGACTTGAAAAGCACGCCGACAAGAGACGGTAGGCCCCATCGAGGGAACCTCTTGAAATCGCCCAAGGATGCTCTTGCAAGGGATAGAGTTAAACGGACAAAAATACGGCAACAAGTGAAAGGGCTTCGCGATACCCCAAACAAAGAATCATCTAGTCCGACTTACCTTGCATCCTTCACAGGTGAGTGCACCAAAGTGGAATCCGGAAGATGGACCACCACAAACACGACAGGGGATTTGGGAAATATCACAACCTGATTCGCCTCCAGGAGCTGAACAGAGAGAGAGAGGGAAAATCGATGAACGAAACCATTAGGGTTGTTAGCTTTGTGATGTATCAAGTGGGAAAACATTACTAGCCTACTGAAGTGTGAAATCCAAACCCCAGAACGAGGAGACATGCCTGATAGTGAGGTACCTTTCCACTCGAACTATGTAAATTTGAAATTCGTAATTTAAAATTTACCAAATCTTCTGCCATTTTCCGTTAAAGCGACAATTGTCAATCTGTCAGGAAGGTCAGATTCCTGAAGACTAGCCGAGAATACCCGAAACTTACTGAGAACCTCAAACTCCACTAAACGCCGGTCAGACGGCCTCGTATCAAGGTCGAACAGCGCCCTTCAAAATATAACGTGAGGCCGTTGTACTTTCGCACTCGCTTGCTTGTAATAAAGCTGTTACTTTCCTCGTAAGCCATTGTTTTTCCGGCAATAAGGCACTGGAGTCAGACATAGCCGATTGGCGATGCCCGAAACCACGGAATCATGACAATGACTGCTGGAGCGCTGCAAAAACAAAATCAGCCTGAAGCGGCGCGATTCCGTTTGGTGGAAGCCTTGATACAGCAACTCATAATTCAACCACCAAGTTCCGCTCCAGATGCGATTTCAGCCGACTCGATCGCCAACAGGATCACGGATTTCTATTATGACCCTGATGCTGGTCTAACCTTCGATTCGTTGTTCAGACGTTACGAAGACATTTTCAAAGTCGAACTGAAGCAAAAAGACCATGCCCTGAGAGTCCACTTATTGCTCAGAAAGCTTGGTACAACGGACACACACAGTGTTACAACTTCATCCTGCCAAAGAACACGCGAGGTCTCAGTTTTGACAAAACCGTGCAGTAAATCTCAACAATTTTCGGTGAGCATTCATCTTTGTTTAATGTTTGCTATCAATGTATGAAACTGGCGAAAAAGACTCAATCTTGAATATGAACAATTCAAGCTATCTACCATGATGGAAGACCAGTTCAATTGTCTTATTTTCATATGTGGCCTTCAGTCGAATTCAGACAGTGATATCAGAGCGAGGCTATTGAACAAGATTGAACAGTCTCCCGAGGTGACGCTGCAGTCCATTACTCACGAGTGCCAGCGCCTCTTGAATCTCATATACGACACAGACATGTTGGAGAGGCCATTATCCAACCCTGCTTTCAATATAGCTAAGACGTATTCGAGGCAACCTTTCGTGGCGGCAAATTCGAACGGAGCAAAGCCCCCTTCAGCATGCCGGCAATGCGACGACTGGCATTTTGTGCGGTTGTGTCCCTATAAAAAGCACAAATGTTCAGTGTGCAATCGACGAGGGCACAAGGAAAGCCAGTGCCAGACGCGGAAAGCTAGCCAAAGACGCAGTTAAACCCGGAGGTCACGAGGCAGACGGAGCCAGTCAGAACCCCGCTTTAACGCAATACTCACAATATTTGATAACCAGATCAATGCTCATCGCAAGTACGTTACAATCAGAGCAAACGGAAGCACGATTCGATTGCAGCTCGACAAGGCTTCTGACATTACGATTGTTTCCCGGCGCACCTGGATCACCGAAATTCAGACCAACTAAGAATACTGCCAGAAATGCTTCAGGTGGTAAGCTTCAACCACTCGCTGAATTGGATTCCGAGATGGAGATAGCAGGCCACCGTGATCGTGGTATTGTCTATCTTTCTGTTTGTGAGCTTACTCTCCTGGGACCGGATCGGTCGTTTGCATCTTTCAACATTGCCGACCCACAACTTATGCTCATCAACACCAACAGCAGAAGCCAACATTCGCGTCTGTAGGCCGTATGCTTTTGAGGGACTATCGCCCCGGGCACCGAAACCGCACTGTTGGAGTCGACCTCAAAAGAATCGGCCAGATGATCTATAGCGTTCGGGTGAGATCATTAATATAGAAACGGCATGTCAATCAGCCACGGTAGACTAAGTGTCCGATCCCAAAAGCGGAAGAACAGTTACTAGACTTTAACCTGTTGCTCGAAACTTTTGATCTCCCAAGACCAGCACCAATAGCCACTGCTTCACATGTACCGCCGACAATCTTACGCTGAACGGCCGGAAGGGAGAGGTGTCAGGAAGGTCAGATTCCTGAAGATTATCCCAGAATACTTGAAACCTGCTGAGACCACCAAACTCCACTGAAGGCAGTGCCCTTCAGAATATAGCACAAGGACAGCTCTGGATTAAGGACAAACAGTGCAAGGCCGTTGTAGTTTCGCACTCGCTTATTTGCAACAAAGCTGTTGTGTTCCTTGTCGGCGAGTCTTTTTCCGGCACTAAGCACTGGAGCGGGGACAGCAGTCAGATATAGCACAATCGAAGCACAAGCTTGCGTGAATTTCATCCGAATGGTGTTCTGATGAGAAGCGACTGCGACAGGATTATGACACCAAAACTGGTGCACATCCTTCTAAAAAAAGATGGGTTTGTTATAATTCTTCACCAGAGGAGGTAAAAAAAACCAACATCCGTCCAGAATGTTTGCAAACTGCTTGGATGCAACAGGACTAATCCAAAGTTGTTCAACATAATACGTGAATAACTGGAAATATTCGTTTTCAGGAGCCTTCAGTTCTTACCCGATAAGGTCATGTGACCATCGCAATTCACGGACAAACGGGGTGCTGCGATCTGAATCGACAGAAACACTGTATTAATACGTTCGAGTCGTAACTTCACCGGAATGACAGAACAAAGGTTGTCTGCTGGAGGAGAGAGCTTATGAATCTGGCCAAAATCTAGACAGGATACTGCACAGCGATAGCCTCTGTGAATCGCTCTGACAGTCCGTTCGCTCCAGACCTCTCTTTGCAATGAACATAGTTTTGAATCGTAAACTCCAACTACGTAACTTTGGCGTATTAATAATGAGGATGAAAGCCGCACTGACAGCTGGATAGATCAAGAACTTCACACGAGAAAAGGAAACCTAACGACCGGTAAGGAGAAAAGTGTGAAACATCAAAACGCCTGACTGAACTATCCCGTCCATCTGCTCTGCGGTGCGTGCAGACAATGAAAAGAGTTGCAGCAACATTACTACAAAGAAAAACAAAGTGGGTGTCTGTGGGCTGTGCGGATCAGCAGACCTCAATATGTGCATTCAGTCACTGGAACAACCATGGTTATGAGCACAGAGTTAAATGATACTGCGACAAGAAAACGCCGCGCTTCAAGCTTTTCGCCTCGCTTCGTGAAGGCAGTGGTCTGGTCAATTTGCAGTCCCGATCCTAACTTAATTGAAAACCTGTGGTATGTTGTATAAGGTCGAATGTGAAAATTGAACATTTGTCACGAACATAGAATTAGTGAGGAAAACTGAGAAACGTCCTGCTCATCGAGGCCATTGTATGTCGTTCTTCGGGGTAACCTTTATCGACTCATACAAAATCAATTGATGGGCAGATAAGACAACAACAACAAATTGCTCACGTGTAAGGGTCATCCCCAGATCCAGACACTTCCGGTACCGGCAGTGCGGGCATTTCCCACGTCCGGGACCTTCCACACGACACTGGCCGCCCATCGGACAGGCAGAGTCGGAAAGATTGCCACCCCCGGCTTCTGCGTGACGATACCGAGCAGCTGTATGCCTCATGAAGAATTTCTAGAGATGCGGGTAGAATGAGAGATGAAAGCAAGACATGTGGTGGGTCGGGGAGGAGCTAGTTGATAACTGGAATGTAAGAATTGATCAGTTGACTGATAAAAAAAATCCTGAAAGTCACTCACGCAATACAAAACTCCCGTCCGGAGATGTGAGATGAATGAGAGGACTTTGGTACCCCTTTGAATGGTGTTCAGTGCCAGGGCTGCAGTCATGTGTGAAAATCAAAAATGACCTGTGTGACGGATTGGACATGGTGGGGCTGCGCAACCTACCTCCAGCTGAACAAACAGAATAAACAACGGTAGACCGTAGATGGTAGTGGAGCCACGGCTATCAACATGATGCCTGAGGAACGCCGTATGAGGGCTATTTCAAGTCATTCGCAAGAGCGTTGCGCCGTTATACGGTGATTAGAACGGGCAAAGTCAGGATACACAGTAACGGAACGCAGCGGTAAGTGGTCGATAAAAATTGATGTTGGTAGTCAGCACTTGCTGTCTATCGGAGTCAACTTAGCTACGCCAGACGTATGACCTTGAACAAAAGCTATTGACATACGTCATCTATACTCTACAGTATATTAAGACCAATCAGACCAGAATAGCATCTTTATTCAGAAATAGTCAAGGCGAAGGGAAAAGTAAGCTTGCTATGGACACCTGAACAGTGTTGCTTCATTCTGGATGGGATGTTTTGCTTCCAAAGAGGTTTGTTTCTGTTTTGCTCAATGACCCTCTGGTTTCCGCGCCTTTCGTCTCAAATAATTCAAGTAACAGATGACAGGGGGAAACCTTTCATTCAGTAGCGGCGACAGGAACACAAATCTATCACATTTTTGAGGGACAGTTGCTACAAGTGATGAGTCTTATGAGGTCTACGTACAAAATTCGTCTTCCGAACGGATAGCAATCTGCGTCTGTGTGGTTAGGCTACAGACTCCGGGTTTCAAACATTCGTGTTCGACGGGGACACAGACGAAGTAGGAAATCCCTTCACTTTGGAGGCAACAAGGCCGGTGTTGTATTCCAGAAAACTTTATGAATTCTACCTTGGCCAACAATCGGTTCAAAAACAAATTCTGTTTCATAATGCACCACTCACAAGGTTGCTGAAAATTCTTCGACAGCCCACGACCGGTTTCGCCCTTCTTGGGGCTCATCAGGCAGACGCAGTACCCGAGTTTCCGTCAACCTTATGTTCTACTTGAAACCAAATTGCATGAAATCAGGGAAATACACTCATTCGCAAACAAACAGGTGAGACTCTCGCAAAACCAAATTTGTTTGTATTTCGCTAAGTTCTGTTTCAGTTTTTACCACACAGTATTCATTCGCATGTGGAAGTAGTCAAACTCCGATGCGAATATTCTGAGTCTGTATCATCGTCTATGAGGAAGACCGTAATTACGATTAGTAAAACTCCGGTGATCTACGTATCAAGGCAACACGCGATTCGCTAACAATGATCCCAAACGGTGCCTGATGACCCTGATGCAATGACTCATGGTATATACTGCATGGGAGTTGGGTTGCCTGGTCCCAGGGCTGAGAAGGCGGCTTACTAGGCTGGATTCCAGTGAACAGTCGTCTCTTGACCGGTTCATTCAAGATCTATGCACCTCAACCCTGAAAACGGTATTTTTGCGTCAATACATGCTCCGGCAGCTCTGAGACTGAGAAAGACAGCGTTTACCGTGATCCTGACAGATGATCTAAATGCTCAATTCGGGAGACAGCAGAACATGTGTTGCGAACACTGATCCAGGTCGGACGACTGAGTCCTGAGGAAGTCCACCTTGGTGACCGATTCAAGGTTGACGCTCACCGCACAGAAAACCAAAAGCGACTTTTTCAGTTGTGTGCTGAATATCACTTAGTGACATTCAGCGAGATGGCTCAGTGGTTAGAGCGCAAAGTTACGGACCGGAAAGTCCGTGGTTCAAATCCGACCTCTGCCTCTCGGCTTCCCCCTTATAGGCTTGGGCAACCTGGCAGTATGCGAGCCCTCGTTGTTCCTTCTGATGGCATGGTAGTTTGGCACCGAAAGGGTGCTACAGCTGAACGATTTTTTTATCACTTATTTATAGGCAGCACAAACTTTCAACACAAATGCTCAAACTTTGTGACTTGGAGGCCACTAACTGCAAACCAGCCGTGGACTCAGTCGCAATCAGCGACCGGTGGAGAGCTTCCATACATGATTGTTGCTCAGTTTGGAAAACAGCGTGGTATTGTAGTGACACGCATGTCCATTTGCATAAACTCACCAGTTGATACAAAGCCATTCAGTTCATCAGCTGCAAGTCGTTTCTGTAGCCTAACCTTATCAAGTTGAGTTAGTTGAGAAGCTTCCACAACTCGATGGGTGCACTGGTAATTTGGGTGGCGACTAAAAAAGGTGGAAGAAACCATGCTCACAGCCTTTCATACAATCTACCCGAGGTCAAACCCAACGAACACTGGATCTCGTCACAATCAACAGCTCTGATTAAAGCACGGGTATGGTGGAAACATCACAGGGGTAATGCTGAAGTACGCCATATGGAAAGCCCACTGTTCATCGATAGATCGGTTGGTCACATTCCACGGGTCACGCTGCTCAGTTCATGCGTGTGCCGGAGGACCGTTTGCCTCGTAGAATTCTCTTCACCCAGCCTTGTACCCGACTGACTCAGAGGCGGTCAGTTCATGCCTCGGAACAAAGCATGAAAACCTTTATCAGTCAATCCAGTCGCACTGGTAACTGCTATCTCCCCGAGGCGGGACAAACCAGTGATTATTGACTCTGACAGATAAGGCTGTCACACAGCCAATAACGATCTTGCGTTCAGTTGTAGCACCCTTTCGGTGCCTAACTGCCATACCACCCCGCAGAAGCACGAGGGCCGGGATACTGCCAGGTTGCCCAAGCCTAGACAGGGGAAGTCGAGAAGCAGAGGTCAGACTCGAACCATGGAACTTCCGGTCAGTAAATTCGCGCTCTAACCACTTGGGTCATCTCACACCAAAGCTATCGTCTTCTCTGCGTAGCTCTCTGTATACTGGACAAACATATCTAGTTGCCATCAATACAAGGATTGGGCCGTCGCCTCCAACGCGCGGCTCTCATTCCCTACACTCCTCATCCTCAGTGAAAGAGGCTTCAGCAGCTGGAACCATTTCAGTGCACGGTTTGTGGCCACCAAAAACTGAACTGGATGTTAAACTCCATACATGCTATTAAACTGTGGAATTCAATAAACGCATCTGAAAGAAAACGTGAGAAAAGACGCTTCCTGGCGCAAATATTTTCCCCCTTTAAGAACAGTAACGGCAAACGATTTGAAAATTTGTTTTTTTTTAAAATACAGGTCCGCTTGATTGTGTTCGAGTTTGGTAGCAATCTTAAAAAACAGAAGACAACGGAATTTTGATTACAGGAAGAAATACGACACTTAACTTCGTACGCTACGTCTGATTTTGGCCACGCAAGCACACACGCATATAAGAGTTGACGTAACAGACGTGTGGCGGTTCTGAGGAATATATGGACTAGCACAAGCGTTCATAAACTACACTACCTTACTGTCTCGCTACGATTAATGGGAAAGGCTAAGATGTATGACTACGTCATTATTAATGGGATGGATGCGAGTCCTAAAGAGGAGGTAAAGACGAATTCGGGACAAGTGTGCATGCGTGTGGCAACATAACCGATAAGTTGAACGCATAAAGTGATTCCGTGAGACAACTGAGCGTCACAATTCGTCTGTCTGGATTGGTGAGTGCAGTGGGCAAGAGGGTCTTACGTATCTGATAACTTGGTGCTCACTCATCAATACCAGAAGAGAAAACGACAGGTCATTTTATGGAAACTTCGATTGTGAAAACGACAGCAAAACAAAGGGTAACCATGCACCTCGTGCGAAGATGAGTCACAAGCAATCCGGAGATAGCAAATGGTACCCGAGAACCTGCAGGCATAATTAGACAACCGTTCTGCTGTAGCACCCTTTCGGTGCCTAGCTGCCATGACACCCGAAGGAAGCACGAAGGCTGAGATAATACCAAGTTACCCGAACCTGGACAGTAGCAGTTGAGATGCCGCGTTGGGCTCCAACTACGGACCGTCCGGTCAGTAAGTTCTAGCCTTAACCACTTAGCTGTCTCGAACCTACGGTACCTTTAGCTAGAGGACCCTGGTGATTCCGTCCTCCAAGTTGAAGTGTATCAATGTGGCGAGATAGCTCAGCGGTTAGAGCGCGAGCGTACTGACCGGAAGGTCCGTGTTTCGAACCCTGCCTCTGCCTCTCGACTTCCCCTGTCTAGGCTTGGGCAACCTGGCAGTATCCCAGTCCTCGTGCTTCCTTCGGGTGGCATGGCAGCTAAGCACCGAAAGGGGGCTACAGCTGAACGATTATTATTATTATTTTATACCATTCTACACAGTGGTTGGTTGGTGTGTATCGTCCTAAGCACGATGAGGCAGTCTATTTTAATAAACCTGATGTACGACGAAACATCTACTCACAGACACAATCGTTGGGACAGGGAGGATGAATCCCAAAGAGCACGTACTCCTGAAGGGTATTGCCCCCCCCCCGGAATCCCTCGAATCCCTCAGTGTTACTATTCAGGTAAGGCAAAATACTGCGTACATCCTTAGTGCTGCCATAACCTTTTGTCCACAACTTATTTCTATACTGTAAGTTTAGTGACATCAGCGTTCACGACAGTGTTACGGCAATAACCACAACCGCAGTACATCATCATACCTTCCAAAGCAACATAAACTAATCGCATACTGGCGGTTGATCAGATGGCCGTCGATCTGTTCGCCGAGCTTGGTGATTAGCTTGCAAACGTTTCATCCCCAGTCAAAGAGACAGTGCGCAGTTGTGTGATTTGAACGATATTCTGTTGTACCAAAGTTGATGTACCCGTTCAAACAACCGAAACGCTCGCGGTGCATTGATTTCACGGAAATTCTACGGATAAATCTCTTGCCCTCTAAAGTGATTGTGTCCAAGAATTGCTCGGGACGACTCACTCAGAAACACGGGTGTGGAACTGTCCGTTATGCCATAATTGACGAAAATAGGAATAATCGTTCAGCTGCAACTCCCTTTCGGTACCTATCTGCCATGCCACTCAAAGGAAGCACAAGGGCTGAGATAGTGCTAGGTTGCCCAAGCCTAGATAGGGACAATCGAGATGCAGAGGTCGGGTTCAAACCACAGACCTTCCGATCAGTAAGTTCGCGCCTTAACCACTGAGCCATCCCAAGCAATGATTGACAAGGAAATCCCTCGCACCAAAGCACGTACACGGAGTACTGAATGTGCATCGCTGTGTGCTAACGAGCTTCCGGCATCTTCAAAGTCAAACTATGGATATATATATATATATATATATATATATGCATTGTCATTTTCCGCTATTGCATGTCAATCGCTTGTTGTTCGGAGCATTACAATTGTGTCCAAGTTTTCGTCTTCTTACTATTCCGTTGTACCAGGAGTTGGGATCAGGCAACAGAGCAGCTGGAGATAGCATATCGTCACAGTCCGCGCATATTATCGTTGCTCGTTGTGTTATCGAAAATGTAACATATTTGGCGACGCGAGATGGAAACGGATCAACTCTGTTTGAGCAAAAACTGCAACTTATAAAAGTACTTGCGGAGCGACTATCAACTAAATCTTTGGCTTCACCGGCTGCATTGAGCGTCCCACAGTCGGTTGACGGAATCGCTGGCAGTATCAAGAGTTTTGCTACGAACCCTCGGCTAACCTAGCGTTTGATGCTCGGTTTCATCGCTATGAAGACCTGTTCAGGGTCGACTTTTCAATTCATGATGATAGCTGGAAGGTTCGCCTCCTGCTCCGCAAAACTGGACCCGCAGAGCACGATAAGTACGCTAACTATATTCTTCCAAAGAACTCACGTAATTTCACCTCTGACTAAACGATTCACACACTTTCGCAAATATTTGGCGAGCAAACGTCGATTTTCAACATCCGTTATCGGTGCCTGAAGCTGGTGAAAAATGACGCAGACGACTTTCGCACTTATTCTGGCATCGTGAACAGGCAATGCGAACGGTTCAAACTCGGATCGTTAACGGAAGACCGAAGGATGCAAAAATCTGCACCCGACTTTTCAGCCGTATCAAACAGGAGTCACCAATGACGCTGCAGGTCATCACCTCGGAATGTCAATGATTGCTTAACTTGAAGCATGACATCGCGATGGTCCAACTTGGGGATCATGGCGGTTCCGAAGTTCATGCAATCCGTCAGGCTACGCAACAGCCTGGCCCTGTCAATTCCGGCCCGAACAAATCGGCCGCACAGTATTCTGGTCCGAAGCAAAACAAAGGCCCAAAGAAGACACCGCATTCGCGATGTTGGCACCGTGGAGCCTGGCACTTCGTAAGGTTCTGTCCCTACAAGCAGCATCGGTGCCGCCAATCTAAGTCCGTGGGACACAAAGATGGGTATTGTCAGTCACGAGTGCATACGGCCCCTGGGGCTTCAAAGCCGTCATCACACGTCCATTCCAAACCGAAATCGAACCCTATTGGCTCCTCTCTCAGTTTGCTGACTACTTTTCAGATCAACACCCCAGGTCACCGAAAATATCTCACAGTCACCGTCAATGACCTTCCGGTCCGTCTGCAGTTGGACACCGTCGGACATTACCATCATTTCGGAGAAACTTTGGCGCACGCTCGGGCAACCTCCGAGCAGACAAACCGCTCGAACTGCTACCAGTGCTTGCGGTGGAGAAGTAAAACTTTCCGGTGAGCTCCAATGTTGTGTATCTTTTCGGGGAACTACATTCGTGGGGTCGTGTTATGTACCGGCAGCTGAGCTGAACTTATTGGGTTTTGACTGGTTCGATCGCTTGGGGTTAGCCGACATTCCAATCAGAATCATTTGCAATACAGTTCAGTCTCCCACGGCGCATCCAGATAATGCATCCGACTTTATCAAGCGATTTCCAATTGTTTTCCAATCCGGTCTCGGTCAGTGCACTGCGACGAAAGCAGTCCTCCACCTCCTGCCGGGTGCTACGTCAGTCTTCCGTCCAAAGAGACCAGTCCCTTACGCTTCCCTCCCATTGGTAGATGCCGAACTTCAACGGCTAGAACAACAAGATTTCTGTCCCCTGTATCCTACTCCGCCTGGGTAGCGCCAATCGTCTTGGTGAAGAAACCCAACGGTGACATCCGCATATGTGCCGATTTCTCAACCGGCCTAAATGTCGCTCTCCAGCAGCACCACTATCCATTACCCGTGCCCGACGATCTATTCACTGTTCTGAACGGTGGAAAGTTATTCGCGAGAATCGACCTTGTTGAAGCGTATCTTCAATTTGAAGTCGCACCAGAATCACGCCCACTGTTGACAATCAACACACATCAATATACCCGTCTCCCGTTTGGCGTCAAAACTGTCCCAGAAATTTTCCAGCAGTTGATGGACACCATTCTTTCCGGCATTCCAGGTGTGGTCGCATACCTGGACGACGTGCTGACCGTTGCTGTTTCACCCGAAGAGTTTCTTGATCGCATCAATGCCGTCCTGCTGCGCATTCAGGGCAATGGCTTCCGCCTCTGTCCTGAGAAGCGTCAATTCTTCTTGACAACAGTGAAGTATCTTGGTTTCATTTTCGATGCCTCTGGTCGTCATCCTGATCCGGAGAACGTTCGAGCTATACGGCAGATGCCACCTCCTAAAGATGTTCCATCATTACGTTCCTTTTTGGGGTTAATCAGCTATTATTCGGCATCCTTGCCTTCGCTACACATTCGATCCCCACTAAAGCAATTACTTGGAAAGGACGTCCCCTGGCGTTGGTCAGAAGAATGCGAGGAAGCAATCTGCAAGCTAAAGGCGATGCTCAGTTCCGATCTGCACCTGACCCACTACGACCCAAAGCTACCGGTCGTCGTGGCAGCTGATGCCTCTACTTTTGGAGTCGGTGCCGTCATTCTGCACACCTTCCCAGACAGATCAAAAAAGGTCATCATGCACGCGTCGAAATCATTAACGCCAGCAGAATAGCGATATGGACAGATAGAGAAAGAAGCGTTGGCCTCAGTGTTCGCAGTCCGGCGTTTCCACAAGTTGTTGTACGGTCGCTGTTTCACCGTACTTACCGATCATAAACCATTACTCTTTATTTTCGGTTCAAAGAAAGGTGTTTCCGCACACTCTGTCAACCGCCTGCAAAGATGGGCGCTTATTATACTGGGCTATAAATTTGATATTCAATATCGTCGTACAACCGACTTCGGTCAAGCCGATGCATTATCTCACCTGATCAGCAATCAGCCAACTCACGGAGAAGACACGGTTATTGCGCAGGCTGTTTTCGAGTACCCAGCCTGCCTCCAGTTAGTCCAGTCTGTTAGTGCATTGCCCATGACAGTGACAGAAGTTCAACAAGCTACCAAGGCTAATCGAACGCTTCAAAAGGCGATCCAATTCGTGAATTCTCGATGGCCTTCGAACACCAAAGATGATTGCCTTCGACAGCTCCATCATCGCCGAGATGCATTGGCGGTCGTAAATAATTGCTTAATGTGTGGAAACCGCGTTGTGATTCCTCAATCTTCACGTCGTCGAGTGCTCCGTCAGTTCATTCTGGGCATCCAGGAATAAACCGTATGAAGTCAATAGCTCGCAGTTACGCTTACTGGCCGCACATGGACCAGCACATCAGTGATTTTGTAAAACGCTGCTCCCGGTGCCAAAAAGCTGCCAAGAACCCGCCACATCAACCACCGGTTCCCTGGCCTCGACCTGAGAAACCTTGGTCTCGGGTCCACATTGATTACGCAGGACCGATAGGTGGCACTTCCCACTTGGTTTTGATTGACGCTCTTTCCAAGTGGCCAGAAAGCATTTCGGTGTCTTCTCCAATAACATCTAATACGCTGCGTGTGTTATCCAACATTTTCAGCCAGCATGGCTTCCCGGAGTCTATCGTCTCAGACAATAGTTCTCAGTTCACCTCCGCTGAGTCCCGCGAGTTTTGCGCTCGACATGCTATAACACACGTTCGTTCACCAAATGGTCAAGCAGAAAAGCCCGTGGACACATTCAAGAGAGCCTTGCTTAAAGCTCGAGGGGAGGAGGCATCAGTTGAAGAGAGACTCCTGTCTGTGTACCGAAGGACCCCGAATGATGCTTTGGCGAACCACCGGTCACCTGCAGAGGCACTCATGGGCCATAATCTGAGAAGTGTGTATTCTTTCATGTTGCCAACACAGTCTACTGAGTCAAGGTCCATACCGGTGGCAGCTGGGGCTCCATTCAAGGTGGGAACGCACGTACTTGTCCGTGATTATCGCCCGGGACACGATGCGTGGATTACAGGTCGTATCCTGAGCAAACGCGGCAGTGCGATGTACGATGTGCTGGTTGTTCAAGACACCTGGACAAGACATCGGAACCGACTCCGCTTTAACAGCACGCCGGAAACTCCAGTATGTTCGGGTGCCGTATCGTTGGACACATTGCTCGATACTTTTGAGCTGAAAGCTGATGCAATCTGGAAAGGAGAGAGTGTGACCGGCAGCTCAGTGGTTGATCCAGCACTTCTTTCCAGGCAGTGGACAGACCGACGCCGCCGCCAGCCGGAACGTATCCAGGTCGACCCACATAGAATTTGTTACTGACTTTTCACAAGGGGGAGGTGTTGGGGATATCAATTTCCTCAAGAAAACTGTATCTTTGTGTGTGCTAACGAGCTTCCGGCATCTTCAAAGTCAAACTATGGATATATATATATATATGCATTGTCATTTTCCGCTATCGCATGTCAATCGTTTGTTGTTCGGAGCACTGCAGTTGTGTCCAAGTGTTCGTCTTCTTACTATTCCGTTGTACCAGGAGTTGGGATCAGGCAACAGAGCAGCTGGGGTAGCATATCGTCACAGTCCGCGCATATTATCGCTGCTCGTTGCGTTATCGAAAACGTAACATTTCCACTAGTGAACGAATTCTTGGCCCACTCACTAATGACGTCCTGTCAGAATGAAACACACTTAAACGGAGAGTCAGCTGACTTGAAGACAGAACATTCGTACCGCCAGCTTTTATGGTGAAACAGGATGCCAGCCTGATTTGTTTGTTATTATTAGCTTTCGAACATACTCTTTGATGTGTAGAATCAGCGGAGCATGTAGTTCCGTATTCTTGGAGTGTCTTTGACCACGTTATTGCAGTCAAGGTCGGAATTGTACCCAGATCACTCGTCAATTGTCATTACAACGAGCCATACTGGAATCATTCAGCGTGACCAGTGTACGTTTTCTGCGTCAAGGAAGTACGGGAGAACAGCGGTGCAGTTCGTAGATGTATGCAATATGAGCTACACAGGCACACTATGTTTGAGCAGCCAAACCATCAGGCTGATGTGCATGAGTTTTAGGAGGGCGAGCACTGAAGGTCACAGGAGGAAGGTAAAGATAGAACAGGATTATATCTAGTCCGCAGGAAGAGTTCTTGGCACCAGAAGTTTAGGGGCAATGAAAAACATACATGTAATAACCGGTATCAGGTCAGAAATGAAAATAAAATTCGAAGAGAAATACGGCACCTGGTACTCCAACTGCCTATATTCCTATGTCAGTTTACACATTTCCGAGTACAGCAGATATGCAGACATAAGGATAGTTGGTGGTATTCATCTTACAGGTAGAAGGAAACCTTGTGATTCCGGCGCAGACGACCCGTCAAAACCCGGTCATGAAAATTTCCACTTGAAAAAGACACATTATCTCGATGTATTTGTCCACCCCATCTTCGCAATGAGCACTCACCTTACCATAAACTTTTCAAGTTTGAGGACCATCCGAACAAAGCGCTCGTTGGGGAACACTTACAAACTTTTGCTCCAATTTACAGAAAGGTGACCCTGCAACTCACCAAAATCTCAGTTTATTCATCATAATTTTGAAAAACCTCATTCTCCTCTGTGCTGCTAATGACCACCATACGTCCTCTAGAAACAAGCCTGGAAGATATTCTCATGTCCCAACCACACCGAGTTCCACTTGATAGTTGGATGACATTTTGTAGGCCGAAAACTTGGTTACGAGTTTTGACTTAGTGTACCCGCCAGCGAATATGAAGCCGACAACCAGCTCTAAATTCGTATGCGTTTGAATCGGGATAAACTTAGATGACGCTATTTCCCGATCTGCCTATCGAAAATCCATCTTACCTTCGAAAGTTTTTGTCTACTGCAATATAAACGGCCTCTTCTTCATAGTTTGCACCAAAGGGCAAGGCGAATTCACACCCCGGACGCACTGCATAAGGAACTCTAGCCGACTGCCTAAATAATTCCAGTGTTCTACGTTCCAACGACCATTGGGATAGTTTAACTGAGAATCACTCTTCTACTAGCAACACAGAAAAAACTGTTCAGCCGTAGCACCCTTTCGGTGTCTGACTGCCATGCCACCAGAAGGAAGCACGAGGACTGGGATACTGCCAGGTTACCCAAGCCTAGACAGGAGAAGTCTAGATGCAGAGGTCGGGTTCGAACCACGGACCTTCCGATCAGTAAATTCGCGCTCCAACCACTGAGCTATCTCGCCCCACAAATAACGTTGATCTAAAAACCATTCTTCTTTGATATGCCAGACACTGGTGATCGTGCCAACAGTCTACCAAAAAGGACACCAGATGTGGTGCTAAACTGAGATCATGTTACACGTTTGAGGATCACAGCAGATACAAAATTGATACCACTGCCACTCATCAACTCGACAAGGTCATACTTATAGTTTTATTAGGTCTACCGGTTCATCTGCAGCTGCGGCAAACTGCATACCGGTTGAGAATGTGAGGAAAGAAGCATTTGCGGAATCGTATCTTTACCCTGCCATGTGATCCGAATTAGGCTTACCGCGTTCAACAACCAAGCAGCATGCAACTGTGGGTCTCCAAATAGCCAATCGATCGACGGACTTTTTTCTCACAAGCAAAACAGGATGATGTGACGGGAATCGGCACTGAATGTGTGTTTGGAAGTGGAACGCGGTCGAAGAGCATAAAAAATGATTTGCGCACTACTGACATGCTAGACGTCTGGGAATAGTTTATTCAGCAAAATGACGCAAGTTAGAGCGAGGAGGACTGGACAGTTGACTGAAGCGAAAGGTTAATTGCTACACGTGACCCAATTTGTAGACAAGCATGTGGTACGGACAGTGACCAGATTCACGGCAAGGCAGTCGGATCGACTGGGAGAATAGGTTGAGGTATTAGGTGGACTAAGAGGGAAAAGTACTTTGGATTCTGTTCAGGCCAATGCAACACTCGTTTTCAACATCTGTGCCTAGGTGGCTTTGCCGGTGCGATTATAAGAATACTACCCCAAAGACGTGCCATGCAAGACAATGGAACAATCCGAAATATTGAGGTAGTATTGGCCTTGGATTCTACGACGCTACCCAAAGGTTACTATTTCCATCTGTAAGGCACTACACCTTGCCATTCGTCACAGAAACGAATTTTTCTCGATCAACCTCTTCAAATTTTATAGATTGCCCATAACCAACCAATCGTAAAAAATGAAGGCGATGGACACCTGAAGATATTGTCCGCAGAAGTGTGACTGTCACAAGAGTTACGAAAGTATCATGTGGCTCTCAGCTACAGAGGTCAAGTTGTTTTTCAATAAACACAAAAATGAATCGAGGTTGCACTCGTACTTCGATAGTGTTGCATTCCTCCCACTGGAGTCATTGCTCCATGGATCCAAACAATTGGACGGCGAGTATGGAGGCGTTGTACCCACGGCCCTTTAGCGTCGTGGCAAAAAGACGATAGATGTTGGCGAAATCCACTCATTGGCAAACCAATTTGCGAGAGACGCACCTGGAACCCAGCTGAATCTCTTGTTTATGGTAGAGTTTGGGAGCGAGATGGCTCAGTGGTTACAGCGCGAAATTACTGACAGGAAGGTCCGTGGTTCGAACCCGACCTCTGTCTCCCGCCTTCCCCTGTCTAGGCTGGGGCAATCTGGCTGTATCTCAGCCCTCGTGCTCCCTTCTGGTGGCATGGCAGCTAGGCACCGAAAGGGTGTTACAGCTGAACGATTATGATAGGGTTAGATGAGAGCAGTGGGAAGCTTCATGATTAGACTACAAATTTCACCCTTCAAACCGCCAATACTGAAGCAATCGCAAAGATAAACGAAGTCCTCTAGGATCAATCACTGCTGCACTTTTATAGAGCAAAGCTAAGTGCGAAAGAAATAACAGAAGTAATTATTTAATCTAGTATGTTGTGTTTGGACAGCGGAATAGCAAACAATGACTATAATGCATTGCAAGTATCTGGGTGGTTGTGCGCTTTTGTTCACCTCAGTGTTATTTATGATTAGTATTCACGGCCATTTTGAGTAGAAATGGTGATGGGAGTTCCTATTTGACAACGCATGAAGCCTCGCTGCGTTGCCCACATGTAAGGACGTAACTATCACTCAAAATACGGTAGGTTGTTTTCGGCACCCCATTCTTCATGAGACAACCCTGTGTCAAATCCAGAAAAACTTGGAGGACCAGTCTTATATATTCACGGCGTAGATCTAACCGCTGCCTTATGTTCAGTGAAAACCCTCGCGTGTGGAACTCGGGGCTGTAAATCACGAATCTGTTGTCCTCCTGTCTAGGTGTGGGCGCCCTGGCAGTATCCCAGCCCTCGTACAACCATGACACTCACAACTAACAGTACTTTCATGCCACATCGGCCGTCGCGTGGTGCCATCAGTGGGGTCGCCTTACTTG
This sequence comes from Clonorchis sinensis, assembly GCA_003604175.2. Classification (NCBI taxonomy): domain Eukaryota; kingdom Metazoa; phylum Platyhelminthes; class Trematoda; order Opisthorchiida; family Opisthorchiidae; genus Clonorchis; species Clonorchis sinensis. Next base: position 25,209 of record NIRI02000004.1, on the reverse strand, counting down.
CTGCATATAGCAGGGCGGGTAAGCGAAAACATGCTACTGCTGACGCCTCCCTTCTTACACTTTCACGTTTTCCGTCTTCTACCCTCCCCCGCCCCAATTTTAATACTTTCTCCGCAGGTCCCAGCTCTAGGACTGATCGGTTTGCCCGCCCTACATCACACTTAGCTGCAGATTGTGTACGTCCGAGTTCCGTTACATCCCTAAACACTTCGAAGTCTGTTTTCAAACCCCGAAAGCCTGTCTACTTAGCCACCTTTAATGTTCGTTCACTGAAGCAAGCAGGTCAACAGGTGGCTCTTGCTCGTACGCTGGATTCCCTCAGCATTGATGTATGTTGTCTGTCAGAAACAAGGACGCAGGACGCAAGTACCGTGATCGAACTGACTGCCCCCTCGCTCTCTTCCAGGTTCCGGCTGCGCACCTCTGGTGATGCAGAGGCCGCTGCAGCTGGATATGCTGGGGTGGGTATTGTACTGAGTGAACGAGCGGAAGCGTCTCTGCTTGATTGGATACCCGTTGATAGTCGCCTCTGTGCGGTTCGTTTGGCAACATCTGTGAGAGAATCTAGAGGAAGTGAGGTCCATCGCACCTTGTTTATTGTGTCTGCTTACGCCCCAACTGACTGTAGCTCTGAATCTGCCAAGGACAGTTTCTATGACGCTCTAGGTGCCCTTCTACAGCAGGTTAAAACCTCAGATATCGTTGTGGTTGCTGGTGATATGAACGCCCAGGTAGGTAGACTGAGCGCTGCTGAGGCCCGATTGGGTGGTCGTCTTGGTTTGGACACGAGACGCACGGACAACGGAGACCGCTTACTTCAGATGTGTGCCGATCACAGACTGTTCCTTTGCAGTACGAATTTCCGGAACAGCGGAAATCGCTTGACAACGTGGTGCCCACCAACAAACCAGCGACGAACCCAAATAGACCACATCGCCGTGAGTTATCGGTGGCGAGGGTCGATCACCGCTTGCCGCTCCTTCTGGAACACCAGCGTGGACTCCGACCATGCACTTGTACGCTGCTGCTTTTCATTGCGCTTTTCAGGTGTACGCAAAACGCGCACACCTCGCTTAGCCATTGAGAAGCTAGTGGATCCAGAAGTCAAACGAAACTATCAAAACCAACTCGTCGAATGCCTGCCGGACGGTACGGTGTCGGATATAAACGGCCACTGGGAAAAGATATCCAAAGCGCTACTCAAGGTTGGAACGTCTGTTTGCGGTACAACCCAGCCAACCTCTTTCAAACACTGGATCTCTGATAGGACCGTGTCTTTGCTGGAGACCCGGCGACAGATTCCCCCTGGCCGCCACCACAACTCCACCCGACGCATCATCCGACGCCAAGTGAAACTGAGTGTCCGTGCAGACCGAGAAGCTTGGTGGACCCGAAAGGCCCAAGAAATGGAAGATGCAAAGAATGCTGGAAATGTGCGCAGGCTGTTCCATTTGATTCGTTCGACTGGTCCTCGAAAACCTCTTGTCAGCGAAACAATCAGAGACCAAAATGGCTCCCTGATATGCAATAAAGCAGAACGTCTGGACCGCTGGGCACAGTACTTTGAACAGCAATTCAGCTGGCCACCTGCTACCTCCAATCCAGAATCCTGGCCTTCAACAGAAAGCTGGACCGTAAATATGGAGTCGCCTTCGGTCTCAGAAGTGTCCGAGTGTATTTCTCTACTCAAGCGTCATCGTGCTGCTGGTCCTGACGACCTTCCACCTGCTCTTTTCAAGGATGGCGGTGGGCTCCTCAGCCAGTGCCTGTCTAGACTATTTGGGTCTATCTGGGAGAAAGAGACCGTCCCAGACAACTGGGGTGAATCGATAGTAGTGCCCATTTTCAAAAAGGGTACTCGCAGTGAATGTAGCAACCACAGAGGTGTTAGTTTGACTCCTGTTGTGACAAGGCTTCTGGCGTCATTGATTCTTCGTCGTCTTACGATGGCACGCGAAACCTTGACTCGTGAGAATCAAGCGGGATTTCGACCGGGTAGAGGCTGCATTGACCACATCTTCACACTCCGTCAGGTGTTAGAGCAACGCCACATGTACAGACGACCCACAATCTTGGTGTTCCTTGACTTCAAGGGTGCGTTTGATTCTGTCGATCGGTCAGTGCTGTTAAATATACTTGCTCAACAGGGTATGCCCCAGAAGTTTGTAAACATAATCCGATCCCTATATTCACATACTTCTGGGCGGGTGAGAGTGTATGGTGAGCTCTCCAAAAGCTTCCCTACAAAAAGTGGTGTCAGACAAGGATGTCCACTCTCTCCATTCTTGTTCAACTTCGTCATTGATGAAATAATGAGGCGAACGCTGGAAGGTCTTCAAAACCCCGGTGTTCAAATCGTTGCTGGTGAGAGCCTTGTCGATCTGGAGTACGCAGATGATATCGCCCTCATCTTTGAAGACGAAAGTGAAGCACAAGCCCTGTTGAACAGACTGACCACCATCATACCATCTTTTGGCATGCGCCTTGCACCTTCAAAGTGCAAAGTCATGCTTCAGAACGTGCAGTCTCCGGACATATCCCTTAAAATTCAAGGAGAATCACTGGAGATTGTGGAAAACTTTACATACCTCGGTAGTTGTATTAGCTCTGACGGAAGTGTGTCTGGTGAAGTCAGTGCAAGAATCTCAAAGGCTCGAATCACGTTTGCTAATTTGCGTCACTTGTGGCGTCAAAAAGGCATCTCACTAGATCTTAAGGGTCGTGTGTACCAGGCTACAGTAAGGGCTGTATTGTTGTATGGGTGCGAGACATGGCCTCTACGGACAGATGATGTGAGGCGTCTCCAGGTTTTCGACCACCGATGCCTCAGAAGCGTGGCTGGTTTTGGATGGCGTCAGCGTGTTAGTCACGAGGTGATTAGAAAACGGGTATTTGGTTGTGCTGCAGGTACATCAATTGGGGAAATCATCCAGCACCACCGACTACGATGGCTCGGTCATGTGCTACGCATGCCGAAACACCGTCTACCGAGGCGAGTGTTGTTCTCCGTGCCTCCTTCAGACTGGCGCAAACCGCGAGGTGGACAGCGCATGACTTGGCAGAAAGGCGTGAAAGAGATCACGAAGAGTTTGGGTGTTGTTGGTGCTGTACGCCTTCCAGGATGGGGTCCCCGTGACCCCGCCTGTGCTTGGCTGGAGACGTTGCAAGAAATGGCGGCTAATCGATGTCAGTGGCGTTCATGCTGTCAGTTTCTTTCCAGATTGTCTGATTGAGCGGTTGGAGGTGTAGGCACCTCAGAATGCTTGACATAGGCCAGCACTAGGTCCCCTCCCTCATCCACTCTTTTTCTCTTCTTTTCACTCTAGGGCTTTTTATATATAATTATATATATATATATATATATGAAACTAGATGAACTTCATGGTTGTACGGCAGTGAAGCATCAGTGTCAACACTGATGTTGCTGTCTTTGATGATGATGATGATGATGATGATGATGATGATGATGATGATGATGATGATGATGATGATGATGATGATGATGATGATGATGATGATGATGATGATTCCGTTCATTACTTGGAAAACGTCTAGGTAGCTCAACAATATTGTCGATCACTGTCGGTTGCTGCTTCTAGACTACCAGGGTGAACTCCGACCATGCACTTGTGCGCTGCTGCTTTTCAGGTCTATGCGAAACGAGCACACACTGAGGAGTTAGTGGACCCAGAAATCAAACGAACTTAGCTGAACCGGCTCCTCGAACGCCAGTCGGAGGGTCCAATGTCGGATATTAACGACCACCAAAAACAGATGCCTACAGTGCTACTTAGGGTCGGAAATTCCGTCTGCGGTACAACTCAACCAACCTCAACCAAAAATTGGGTCTCTGATAGGACCATGGCTTTGATGGAGGTCTGTCCACAGATTACTCTTTGCCGTAAACACAACTCAACCCGACGCATCATCCGAGGCCAAATGAAACTGAGTGTCCATGCAGACCGAGAAGCTTGGTGGACCCGAAAGGCGGGAAAATCGGAAAATGTGAAAAATGCCGGGAACGTCCACAGGTTGTTCCATTCGATTCGTTCGACCGATCCTCAGAAGTCTCTTGTCAGCGAAGCTATCAAGGAGCAAGATGTCTATCTGATATCCAGCAAATGCAAGCGCTTAGACCACTCGGCACAACACTTGGAATAACACTTCAGTTGGCCATCTACGACCTTCAACCCGAAATGTCAGCCTTCACCAGAAAGGAGAACGGTGAATATGCAGCCCTCTACAACCTCAGAAGTGTCCGAATGTATATCCCTACTTAAGTGTCACGTTGCTCCTGGCCCTGACGACCTTCCATCTGCTCTGTTCAAGGATGAGGGTGGATTTCTCAGCCAATGCATCTAGCCTACTTGGATCTATCTGGGAGAAAGAGACCGTTCCAGATAACTTGGGTAGGTCAACAATAGTGCCGATTTTCAAAAAGGGCACTCCGTCAGGTATTAGAGCAACGCCACATGTACAGTCGACACAAAATCTTGGTATTCCTTCACTTCAAAGGTGTATTCGATTTTGTCTATCAATCAGTGCAGTTAACTACACTTGCTCAAGGGGATATGCCCCAGGAGTTTGTGAACACGAACTGACCGCTATATTTACATACTTCTGGGTGTATGAGAGTGCATGGTGAGCTTTCCAGAGGCTTCCCTACAAAATGTGGTGTCTGACAAGGATATCCACCCTCTTCATTCTTGTTCAACTTCATCATAGGTGAAATAATGAGAATGCTGAAAGGTCTTCAAAACCCTGGTGCTCAAATTGCTGCTGGTAAGAACTTTTTTGATTTGAGCACGCATACGTCATCTTCATTCTTGAAGATGAAGGCCAAGCACAAACCCTTTTAAACATACTGATCACAATTATACCATCTTTCCACATGCGGCTTGCACCCTAAAAGTGCAAATTCATGCTTTACAACGTGCAGTGTCTGAGCGTACCCCTTGCAATTCAAGGATAGCCACTGGAGGTTGTGGAGATGTTTGCATACTTTGGCAGTCGTGTTAGTTCTCACGGAAGTACCTGATGAAGTTAATGCAGAAATCTCATCATATTTGCTGATTTGCGTCACTTGTGGCGTCAAAACGGTACATCACTGGATTTCAAGGGTCGCGTGTACCAGGCTGCCGTAAGGGCTGTGTTATTGCGCGGTTGCGAAACATGGCCTCTGAGGTCAGATGATGTGAGGCGTTTGCAGGTTTTTGACTACCGATGCCTCAGAAGCATTGCTGGTACAGGATGATATCAACGAATACGCAACGAGGCAATTAGAAGACCAATGTTTGGTCGTGCAACAGGTACTTTAATCGCGGAAAACATCCAGTAACACCAAATGTGGTGGCTCGGTATTGTGCTACGCATGCGGAAACACCCTCTACCGAGAGGAGTATTGTTCTCCGTGTCTCTTTCGGAATGGCGCAAAGCGCGAGGTGGACAAGTATGACTTGGAATAAGGGTGTGAAATTACGAAGAGTTGGAGTGTTGTTTTGTCCGCCTTCCAGGATGGGTGGATGGACCTTCGTGACCTCTTCTGAGCTTGGCTGGAGATATTGCAAGAAATGGCAGTTGATCGATATGAGCGGAGTTCGTGTTGTCAGGTTCTTTTCAGGTTGTTTGACTAAGCGCTTGGAGGTGTAGGCACCCCAGAATACTTGCGATAGGCCAGTAGCAAGTCCCTTCGCTCACCCACTCCGTTCCGTTCTTTCCATTCTAAGGCTTTAAATATAATTAGATGAACTTTTTGGCTATACGGCAGTGAAGCGTCAGTATCAACAGTGATGTTGCTGTATCCGATAATAACTGACAATAAAGTTTGTTTGTTGGTTCGCGTATATTGGCAGATGTATAAGGCGTGATTGTACTGTAACAGATGAAGTTAATGCGTGGACAATCAAGACGAGAGCGGCATTTGCCATCCTGCGTCATTTGTGGGTTAGATCCGAAAGCTGCTAACGCTGAAGGGTAGTGTAAATTAGGCAACCATAACAGTGATCTTAGTTTATGGTGGTGGGACTTAATCCCTCAAATTCGAGGAACTCAGGTGTCATCAAACTTTTGATCACTGGTATCTACGTAGCATAGCAAGATTTAGCTGCCTGGAGAGAGTATGTAACGAGGCAGTACGTGATGGAAAAAAACTGTCCAGCTGTAACACAATTTCGGTGCCTAGCTGCCATGCCACCCGAAGGAAGCACGAGGGCTGGGATACTGCCCGGTTGCCCAAGCCTAGACAGGGGAAGGCGAGAGGCAAAGGTCGGGTTCGAACAACGGACCTTCCGATCAGTAAATTCGCGCTCTAACCACTTGAACCATCTCAACCGTGATGGGCACTCGGTAATAAACTCGAAGCGTTGGAACAGCAGATCGAACTTACCAGATTGAGGTACTTGGGGGCATGTATTAGGCTTATCTACTCACCATCTAGTGAAGAAAGTGTTGTTTTTTGTACCGAGCTAATGCTGGCAAAAGGTCTGCGGGAGAACAGGCCACAACAAGGCAGTGAGATGACAGCGACTACAGTCAAAGTGAATGCTTTGGGATGTTGGCGCCTTTCTGGCTGCGGCCCACGTGACCCTGCTCGCAGATGGTTTGAAGCCCTGCGGGACATGACACGCAGCCGATTCCGTGAGACGCACGCTGTTATTTTCAAGCAGGACTGCCTAGCTAGAGTTAACCTTTCGTTGTACGTTGGCCTCATGTTGGGTGATGTACGCAAAGGAGACTGGGCCAATCACGCGGATGGTACCTTAATTCGACAAGTTGCTCAGATGTGTTCAAATAGATAAGTGTCTTATTCTTGATCGTCTAACCCAGGGATATAAGGCTTCTTCGCACTATGTCCCTACTATTGCTTTTTTCTTTTCACGCTTTACGAAGGCTTTCTTCCCCCACTGTTGTACGGCAATAAAGCGTCAGTATGTATTACTGGTGAAGTACTGTCAACAATGATGATGATGATAATGGTGATGGAATCTGTGTAAGGAACGATAGACCCAAGGAAATGTCGTTTCCTCAAGGAAACGACAATCGTTGACATACACACGTCATCAACAGATAGTTGCAAACTGGGGCCAGTAGTTTACGGTTTCAATCCTACATTGGTTGGTGTTGTGAGGAAGATTCAACTTTAAAAAACCGTGGTTTGCGAGCAGCTTAGTGAGATAAACATCGGTTTCATTTAACTGGGTGGGGCGGCGACTTCGCTCATTGTTATGTCCAATTTGGACGTTCGCATTACTTAAGGTTCAGTAAAATTCCATGGTGCAGTCCAAGCTTTCGTACTGTATTTTTGAGAAGACACACACGTACCATGGTTGCTATGGGTGAACCGTGACAGACCCGATCAGAGTTACTGCAGTCTGCTGTTCCAAAGAATAATAATAATCATTCGGCTGTAACACTTTCGGTGTCCAGCTGCCATACCACACAAAGGAAGCACGAGGGCTGGGATGTCGCCAGTTTGCTCAAGCCTAGATAGGGGAAGTCGAGGAAGAGGTCGGGTTCGAACTACGGACCTTCGGGTCAGTAAATTGGCGCTCCTACCACTGAGCCATCTCGCCCCGTGCCAAAGAATCGAGTGCAATAAGACATATCCGACCGTCTGGCTCAGTGCGCTTGCAACAAAATAGTGTCTATGATAAGCAACAACACCAGAATTCAACCACACCGCATCACCATCTAGCAACCAGAATTTATTAGAAAGTCTAGGCGGTTTACAGTGAACCCTACCACGTGCACACCAAGGTGTCTACACACCCGAATATTTGTTCATGATCTGGATCGAAAATGAAGAATGAAGGCCATTCACATCTCCAGCCAACCGCGCATATCCCACTCGTGAAAGCCAATCCTCGCTGAAAGTATCTAGACTCTTTGTAATCGTTACCATGACGTTCTATAAAATTCATCATAGGACACACCGAATCTTTCACCGGCAACCTTTTGCCTACTATTATCAATGCTCACGCACGTCGTCAGTCACAGTGTGCGTCCATAGATATCCAAGTAGAGCTAGTGTGTTCAGCTGCATATCTACGGATAAAAGAAAGAAGGATATTGCAATGACTATTCGGTGGAGAAATCTGGGCCGTGATACAACTCATGTTGATCAAAATCTACAGGTAATTTAGGTCCACTCTATTTTCGTTACACAGAAGTGAAGTGTCTACATTCGAAAATATCTGTTGAGTCTGCTAGGTCCCGCCAGCTAGCAAGACAAAAACGGGGAAATAGGATGGGTCGTCGAAAACAATTTTTCACTGAAATGCTTAGAGATACTTTAGAAAAAGATTATAGGATATCGGTGAAGTATGGATGTTCTGGAGCGATCTAATTATTGAAGTTTCCTGTGGACTTGTGGTGAAAAAGGACTGCGGCCACAAATTCGCTAGTGGATCATCCTGTGGTGAGAATGGTGACAATCATCAGAAATTACAGTAACCTCCACCTCTCGAGTTCCCCTGTCTAGGCTTGGGCAACCTGGCAGTACCCTCGTGCTTCCTTCGGGTGGCATGGCAGCCAGGCACCGGAAGAGTTTTACAGCTGAACGTCGAAACGTTACCGAAGCCTAACACGCCCTATTAGCGGAAAACATACGAGTCCACATATAACGCTTGCAAAAGAGAGAATCAGTTTTTAAGTTGTCTCCCCAGGCCAGTTATGCTTACCTTGCATGCCTCACATACATAGGCGCGATGATGAAAACCGACTGCAGGTTGACCACATATTTGACAAGCTTGGTCCTCTGATCTTGTCTGGTATTGCACAAATGCATGCTCTGGCGTGAGAATAGTTCCATCATCCTCAGGGAGATAGGGGTCACGAAATGGTAGACATTTTGACGTTGGAGAAGTTGACACGGAATTGTTCGATTGCATAGCAGATGCTGAATCCGTGTCGTTCATTTCTTGTGGACCAGCCAGATCACTGTTGGTCGAGTCCGGTGGCGCTTTCAACACCCCTTCCATATTCTCAGTATTGATATCAAACAAAAGAGACCTCCGGAGATCACCTCATACTTCCCGAGGGCCCAAATGTTACGCCCACCACAATAATATTATCCGGATGGATTATACATTCCAGTGAAAACAGTGGGAAATGCACGTGTGAAACAATTTGCTTGGATAGAATGCCCAGTTACATCCATAAGAAATGGTAACCTGATGCAGGTGAAATGTAACAGAAATGCACGTGCGGTATAAAAAATCGGTTAAAAACAGCTGCGAACAACTTTTTGTGTATCGCGCGCTATTTAGTCCAGTTCAAAAGGGTGAGTTCAGTAGATTCAATACAAATACGATAAAAACACCTGGTATATGGGTTAATAAAAAGCCAACGGATCGTAGATTCCGATCGCAAGGTAACGCACCTGGACTCAGGTTCATACGATTGCTCAAAAGGAGGGAAGATATTGACCTGGTCATCTGCGAACCTGGTTAGATTGTAATTAGTTTGAGCTTACCCGTGTGTAAATAAATGCCATGTGTAAATAGATGCTATCTAGTTGGTGAGTGTAAGTTAATAAAAGTGGATCTTGCTAGGAGACCGTTTCATTTTTAGTCAGGAAGTGGGGTTGGATAATATAGCGAATAATAATAGCCCTACTGAGATGGGAAAGCTCTATCGATCGGTCGCCCACGACCATCGATCTAGGAGACAGACACAGTGGGCTCTGGAAGTTTTTTCTAGAGTAGCAAAAGCAAGAGGAAATTTCTGCGTGACCATGTCGCAAACCGATGATGAATTTGCCCAGAGTGAGGGTCAAACTGAAGGGAATCGAGGGAGAATGAAGTAAGTACCTCGGGACTGGGTTTGGAAAAAAGCGGTAGGTGTAGGTGGGACTACCACAACCAGTGGTACTTAAGAGGAGGTCGTCAGAAGTAGGCAAACTCCTTGGGTAAGGGTGATTGTGGAGATAATTTACTGAAATTTTAGCCTTCTATTGGACACCCTAGCGTGTTCCTCTCTACGGTTAAGTATGAGAATTCAGACAAGATTACACTGTACCAAAAGTGTCTCAATAAAACAGGGTTGTGGGGTAAAAACTGTATTGACATGTCGTAGGAAACGCATGATCGTGAAAATAACCATTTTGATTGTCTTTTGGGGGGATTAAGGCTAGGTGTAATCCAAACTCTAAGGTTCTTCTGGTAAACTGGGAAGGTACGCCAGGTGGGGAGAGTCTGCAGGTTTGTCACTGACGTCCGTAGAGCATTGGTCGAATTTAAGGAAGCCGGCCTAGGACGATTGGCGGCCGACTTCAGTCACTATTTCGGGGATTGACAACCCCGGGAGTATCGTTGCCTCCGAGGAGACCTAATACTTACTTACGCCTTGTGTGAACAAGATTGGCCAACAGGTTTTTCACCGTTGATCAGGCTAACACACGGCGGGACATTTGGGCGTAAGACTCGATCTTGAGTATCAATCCGTGATTGTGACCGTCCTTCTAAAGCCAGTGAAGGTCAGAAAGGGACAGATGGGTCGTACTAATGAAAACGATAAAGTGCGAGGGTCTGATGTCTCAATTTTGAGGAACTTTGCCGGAAACTGCCCAAGAAAACTGCCCTAGACTGCAGAGCACGCATGAATCAGACTAATCAAGGATAACAGTAAGGGAAGGCCCAAGTTTTCCCACCGACACAAGTTTGTTCACTTCATGCTCGTATCAAATGCCTTCGTGTAGTCGACGGTGCGATCGACCCTTTACTTGTCTAAGTTGGTGAATACATGGACAAAAAGTGGATTAGATCGGTTAAACAGGAGTGGCCATTAAAAAACCACTTTTGCAGAAATGTATCAGGCCATTTAGGGTGGGAAAGGATGGCTAAGACGGAAAGACGATGTTCTCCATCACTTCGCATAAAACGGATGTGAGAATTGTTAGCCTATAATTTTCATAGTCGTGGCTGTTCCAGCCTGTATACATAGGGTGAAAGTTAGCCGTCAAGAAACACGGGACAGAATAAGGTAAACATGGATGCTCCATGGCGAACAACTTGGAGGGGAGCTTTGAAGATCCTTGCGGGTCCTAGGGCTGAAAGCATCATACTTGAGGGGGCCACGGAATCGCATAGCGGCCTGCTGGTTCACTGACGTTTGGTGGAGAGCACGAGGTACCCCTTGCGCCGCTCCTATGTCCATGTCGGAGTGTACTCCGTGCTCACCCAGCAGATTCTCAATTATACGGATTCAACGCACGTCAGGGCTCACTATAATGAAGCTACATTCGTAATACAGACCAGCCCGTGATTCCCAGTTCAGCCAACACCATTGTGCCCCTAATGAGCCTCATTTAACGGCCTATCGTTTCCCAATCCGTATAAGGGTTTGGTTTTACCATAAATGAACTCCATGGTATTGGAAACTTCTCTACATCAACCAGCCTCTGCTGGCCTCGATTCATTCTATTCCTACCCAGGTACGCATCTTCAACAGCAGCTGTTAGATTCCTTCCATTGAATCGGTACTTACTACTATCCTTCTAATCCGTCCCATGAGATGTATCCTACTATTTTTGCGACCGATGTGGCTTGCAAAGGTTTTGCTCGGGCATTGTCGGTCTTGTTTCTCGTTATTGGGATTAGTTTCCCGAGGGTGGCGACCGGCTAGTGAGCAACTAAGACACATTTCGATTGCAACAAAATTGCTGTAAAATCAAACATGTTTATATCTGCCAATGCGCAGTCAGCCTAATGGGATGTCTTTGTTTCTGCTGCTGTTAAGTAGTCTTTTTTCAAGCGCTGCTTGAAAAGTTTACAGGAGTAACGATCGGTTAGAAGAAACACAACAGAAGTAATTTTGTAATTTTGCCCGTGTTTTATTGCATTGAAAACTATCCTTGCGTTCTCCATAGCTACTGTATTTGTGATTTACAGGATGGTTAATTCAGCAGATCGAAGTTCGTTAGGGTGTTTCTTTCGATGTGTATATAATGCCAGGTATCTCCAGTGATTCTCCTCCCCAATGTATTTACTACAGGAATTCTGCCGCCTTTTATGACTAAGATTGTAAAATCGATATCTACAAACTTCCAGGTTTCACCAAGTTTTCTTTCGTAGCAATAATAATAAGGATTACTCCCAACTTGTGGGTGACATACCGTCTGGCATGATCATAAGTTTACAGTCAGAATGAAGCTTGGTTGCAGGATTTGCGGGTAGTGCGGATTGCGCGAAAAGAGGACAATGTCATAAACAGTAGGAAATATCCGATGGAATAATAATAATAGGTTTCTTCCCCAACTGTAGGGAATAATGGTCATGAGGAGTCCGACTAGTTCAAAGACATAGCCGGCTGGCATGAACTTAAACTGAAAACCATTGCTGGCCATGAGTGACCTTAGGTGGTCAAGTAAATGGCCGGAGTCACAACGAGCAAAAGTGGAGATGGAGAGAATAATTCGAATTGAGAGCACATGGCGAGTTTTGTCTCAAAAATGTGGTTCAATCTGAAACTAAGCAGACTCACTGGTTGCACTGTTGTAGGGAAGTCAAGTGCAGGGAATAGGTTGGATGGATGCATGGTGCTAATGCACAGGGTGAACCGAACACCGTATACGGATTTGAACTTGTGGAAGAGGCAAGCCGAAATTGTGGCAGAAAATCAGGCTGGCCAAATTTGAGCGAAAATTCATCGGGTACGAAAGAACTCGTCCCAGAGACGGTGCCGGATGAAAAATTCGCTCGTAGTTGCGACTACAGGCTCGATTGGGCGAGGGTTTGCGGTCGAGATTCTGAAGAGAATAGTTGCGGGAGTGCCATCACACTGGGTATGACAGTGCCATGCCATCATCACACTGACATGCTTCGGTTTATGGACAGCCCCGTAACGGTCGTCAAGGGTGCCGCGATCGGAGAATGGATACGCAGTTCCGTGGCAGCTGGATCTGGGTGAGACGGGGATTGACACAGAGAGTCAGACGGATGCAGGGTCGCGGATAATTTCCCTTTCGTTGGAGGACCGTGTGAGTGTAGACCGGGGACCAGCCAGCTGAATGAATAACAGTTCTACGGGGCGTTTGGGCAACTGCAGTAGAAGTTTGAAGCTTGGGAAAAGGAACAACGAGGAAGAAATGGACTGAAAGCAGTATCGTGGGGCAAGTGTCAGGAGGCATAAGATACAACGGTGTCGATAGAAAAAATTTAAAAGGGAATGACAGCAAGCTAAATGGACCCAGTAAAAGTGGATACGTTTGCCGATCTAGAAACAGGTACTAGTTGGGCGAGATTATGCGCCTAGTTTTAGGCAGGTAAGAACTTTGTCGTCGAGGTAGCTAGCAGGGAGGCTAGCCGTTGGACCAGTTAAAACGGGCGGTAGTTTTTAGCCTACCAAAGAATAAGGGCATGGGGTTTCCGTTGTGCAAAGAAAGGGGGGTAATGTGAGCAGTGACAGTAGACAAGTAAGAAGCGGACAGGCAACGGCTTCCCAGATAATGGATAAGAATCGTAGCTTAACTGAGATCTACTACGTCAACCCAACAGGAAAGTAAGATTAAGGATCACCAGTCGCCGAGTCACTGCTGTCAACTCCAGAAAACGAATGGTGCATAGCAAAAAACAGCCATTAAGTGCTAGCTGTGACTGCTTGTAATCATGCCAGACGGTATGTCACCCAAAATTTGGGAATAAACATTATTATTATTATTATTATTATTATTATTATTATTATTATTATTATTATTATTATTATTATTATTATTATTATTATTATTATTATTATTATTATTATTATTATTATTATTATTATTATTATTATTATTATTATTATTATTATTATTATTATTATTATTATTATTATTATTATTATTACTATAGTCAATAAGTTACTTGTATTTTGTGCATATGATCGCTATAGATGACAGGAGGGAAGAACGTGTGTGCTATGTTTGGATGGTGAAGTGAGCTTGGGATGGTGTGATCCAACTAGGACGAAGGTGGCAACTCCTTTCACGTCAACGCCATCCGTGAGCCTCAGGTTACCCTATGGATATATGTATATATATTTTAAAACAAATGAAAGGACAGCTGTCATTCGCTTGTACTTCTTGGTGTTTAGAGACAAATGACAACCGGAGCAAGTCCAACTCAGCTACAGACTAACAGCAACAATGCTATTTTTTGGTATTCCTGAGTTACAGGCCAGGCACAGAACTACCTACGATCGGTGATCCTCCCGTGCTACTGGAGGGATAGCGAGTACACGAACGCACCATGGTGCAACGTAACAGGGCGACTCTCCCTGCAGGGCGTAACCGTCTACCCCACGAGTTTTCCATCCCTCGTGCATGCTGCCAGATCTGCAGGGTGACAAGCCATCAAACAGTCATAATTGCGGTTTGTGAATTAATAAAAAACTGTAGCTACCAGATATTTTGTCCGGTCGGGGTGACAGCCGGTAAAATAGGTGAGTCATTTCGAACAAACAAACAGCAACCAGACCCTGGAAAAGGCAAGTCCCGGAGGCAAATGAAACTCCTACTATCTTTTGGGCTATGGGAGTAGAGTGGAGATGTTCAGAGCCTGTGTACTATGGCTAAACGAAGACGAAGCATTGGTGTGAACCGCCTTGTCAAGTAGAGGCGCACCAGTGTTGCGTGCGTGTTTGTGAATGAGTGGGTTGTGGGGCCAAACAAGTATTTCATTCATAGCGCATCTTCAGACCCACCGTTTGATATGCTTGCGCTGCACGTGCTCAGGGGATGCAGAATGGTTCAGAACATCGAGGAACTAAGGCTTCGGTTTGGCTTAGGCTAGTTAAATCAGTCAAAGCAAAGCACCAGACATTAAATAGAGCTGACAGAGTTACTCAGGGATGGGACCAGGCTTAAAGAACTAGGAATAATTTGGCTGGGTACAAAAGCTTAAGGCCGAAGGAAGGAAATACGAAAAGGTCAGTGGAGACTGGCTCGACGACAAATCCGATGGCAGGCGCTAGACATTCTCTGCAACTCAACTACGCTTCAGAGATCGGAAGAAGTTGTAGTCGTAGTAAGTGAACGTCTGCGTAGCGAAAGATGGGCACATGCGGGCCATCCATAATTTTGTTTGCCGACTGGAAGCACCCTGTTTTAGTTTCTGCATTGCTGCTTAGGTGATGACTACAGAATTTGACGATCCCACTAGTTCTTTTTGACGGTTCGTATTTTGGCACTAGATGCTCGAGCATTTATCCATCTACGGGTTTAGAAGCCCCTGAATCTTTTCACTTCCGTAAGTCCCGCCATGTTTGAATTCGTCTAAAGTAGTTTGATTAAGTTTTGTTCTTTAGAAACACGATCAACTGATCCGAAAAAAGCGGTGACATCGAACGCATGAATAAGTTTTTCGTCTTCCACCTACCCTAGCTTTGTTTTACTCAATGTCCTAATTTGGCAGTCATATGCTTCAAACTTCTCTACCAATCTTACTAACTTGTATGCTGGATATCCGGGAATACGTCGGAATACTGCGCTCAGTTTGTTTAATTTCCGCTTTCCGAATTTTTTTACAATACTGGTATCACTATCGTTCTTTCTAATTGATTTTCTTGTAGTTTCCTGAGTGCGTCTCGTTCTTGTCTTGTTATTATTTGTGGTACGTTTTTATTCCTTGTAACTATCGGTATCCTGGTTTTGCTGCTGATCCTCTTGGGATGTCTCGCCTGTTTTCAAAGAATGTTATAAGTCGGCCGGGTAATCACTGTGAGAGACTTTCTTGGCGCTGAAGTTAGGCGCCCTTGTATGAAGTTCCATAACGCCTGGGCTCAGATGATAATATAGCTGCCACAGCTGTTGCTGGATTGTGGTCTACTGCACCTGGAGAGTTGCTCAGCTTAGCTTTCGGTACCAAATATTTTCTGTTCTGGAGTTATTTAACGTCCATTCTATTGCTGACTCCTGTTTTTAAAAACGTTGTGTATCCATGATGTTCGCGAATTGTTTGCATTACCTTGGGTGATTACGAGCCTCGGCAGCAGTTTGTCCACCCTCTTTTACCATTTTTGTGGGCTAGGGGAAAGAAAGCTGCGAACTTCAAATCGGCCCCTAGGTTGACACTCTGAACGTGTATTAGTCTGCAATTTTTCATACGAAAATCATAACTGTCTGCATATAGTGTCTTACCGGCGAACGAATTTATTCCACCGACCAGTTTGTCTCATCGTGGCATATCCGAAGTGGTTAGCGAGTAAACAGAATCTTGATGATGCGAAGACCGGGTAAGCAACGGCGCACTGCAGTGAAACGAAAAGTGAATGAGCAACAGGTTTACTTCTATCACTCATTCGAGACGGGCGCATACCCCAGGAAACGTTTCAGATAGAGCTTAGAGAAGCAGAACCTCTAGCAGCAGCAGAAACAGAAAGCTCAATCCATCGGGCTTACTGCACCAAAAAGAATCTTAACCAACAAGCCGCTCGTCACTTCCATTAAGCTAGTCCAATTACCAAAATACAAGACAAATCAAGGCAGGCTCGCGACCCTCATATGCCAGATCGGCCTCACAGAGTTCAACAAAAAGTAAATTGGGCATATGGAGCTATTTAATGTATGGTTGATTGCGATGATCGTTAATTTGTCACCCCTTAGCCTCTGTTGCCAAAAAGTGGATTAGTTGAGATGCATGGTTGATGATGGTTTATAGGTGCGAGCAAACACTACCCATGGTTTTGCAAATAATTTAGCAACCGATTCAGTGATTCATTCAGTGTTGGGTGTTTCATCAAACCAATAAGCGAGACGATTTGTATACGTAGGGACTCGTTTATCATTAGTCTCTAGACACAAGAGGATAAGTAGCTTAACATAACCATGTCCTCTGTGCGATAAGTGAAATTTCCCGAGGATGTAGTTACGAAATTTTGAGCTTCGTTTGCTGACAGATACTACTACTACTAATAATAATAATGTTTATTCCCAACTTGTGGGGGCATGCCGTCAGGCATGATCATAAGGTTACAGTCAGAATAAAGGTATGACTGGTGGGACTGAGTACAGGGGGGTTTGGGTGGGAAAAGAGGACAGCGCCATAGGCGGTGAGCTGTATCCAATGTAAACGTGGTCGTCACTAAACCGGCACGAGCAGGGAAGCTCTTTTGTCGAAGAGAACATCAAGCAAGGTCAGATCGTTAGGATTTGAAGGTGGCGGGCAAAAACAAAGCGAGGGAGGGCAAAACAAGAGGCTTCTTGCCTGAAATATGACAAGAGAAATGTAAGCTGTGGAAAATCAGAAACCAGAACATCAGATCTGGTGAAGCAGCAAAGTTGGCATCATCCAGCCGATCAAATTGAACTGAAGCCCAAAACAACCACTGAGGCCTCGCGGCCTTGGACTATTGGGCTCGTGGCCAGCGTCACAAAAGCGCAAGTGGGGATGATGAAATGGAGGGACTAGCAGAGCGGGTAAATGGTAGCAGGGATCTTAGAAACATGGTATACAGTTGAACTGTAGTGACTCACTGGTGTCGGATAAATGGTTTCGGATATAAATGGATAATACACGGCATGTATTGACAAAAATGCAGCGGGGATTGATTTAATTTTTACACACATTTGTGTAAGAAAGGTGTGAACACACGGAATCAGAATCCGGAAAATCGGGGGCAAATTACGACCAGCTGGTTCATGTGGAACTGTATGCAAGCGGTCGTTATATAAATGCTGGGGGCAAATAAACCAACCGAAATTACCTATCCGGATGTGTGCACGTAAATCCGGCTGTAAGTTGTGGCGTGAAGGTGATGACGATTCCACCCATGGAGGAAGGGTTTTACTGTGTAAACACGATCGTGGCTTTCCGTCTACGGAGAACCCCTCATGCACATTTGCTTTTATCGTAACGTTTGTTATCACAATGGTCTATCTTAACCTTATTGGGGTTACGCCCCAGAAAGATAGCTACAGGTTGTTTGGAATACTTGCTTCAATGCAGCAAAACATTCTGATTTATTTTATGGCAATAAATGTGCAATCACTGTGGTAATTAAGCCACAACAGTCCATTAGCTTGCAGGGATCCTTGAAAAGGTGGCGAAAGTGAACTTTCTGGCCCTCCACAAATTTAGTCTTAGTTGCTTATATGCTAGTTTTGACCACTTTTCAAGTTCTGATTTCACGCCTTATGGCTGTAACCAGCGAGCACCTGGGCCACTTGCGGAGCGCAATATTTAGTGCTGTTCACTAGCAGCGATTCGATTTGATCTTATTATTGTACTTTTTGCGTCTGTCATATAGAAGCTTACTATAGTGGTCACCTCTTACGTTATACTTCGCAGCTATGAGTGTGACAGGTTCATACGTAATTTGCTAGAAAAGAGAAAGTCAAAAGCAGAGAAGTTGACTGTTTGTTATCCACCAAGCTGTCTTGCCAGGAATGAGGCTGTCTACGTCAGACAGATTTAGCAAGCTTGTTACCTGTAATATTATGTGGACGTTTGGGTATAACCACCCTTCCTATTCACCCAACAGGTTTGGTCTAGTGAAGGTAACCGGCTCAGATGATAGGAACTTTTATCTATACCAGTGGTAAAACGTTTGTCGCATATTCGTTAAGGTTAGTTATTCATTTGTCTTGCCGGGCATTAGCACCTTTTCTTCTTTTGGCGAATCATGGACGCTATAAGCGTTGATGCCACATGCGCTGCGAATCGTCCCAGCAACATGTCCTTTTAAGTACAATAACTTGCAAGTAGATGAAACATTTTTACTCTCCTAATTGCGGGCTGCGTGAGTATCACTCTATTTCTCGTGCATGGCTTTGTAAGTAACGAGTGATTCGCGCCACTGTACACCTTGCCCCGCATGCTTCTGGAAGTGATTGTGGAGAGATATGTGGTGCGAAGGCTCTCGAATAAATTTGCTTTCGAATAAGTGAGGGCCGTTTGGTGATGGACTATAAACTTAAAGCATCTTTTGTGATTTTGAAAGCCATATTTCAACTCCAAGGCGCCAAGCATCCTTCTGACCGTCCAGTTTCGACGAATACGCAGGCTAATAGCAAAAAGTTCGTCGGTGGCCTCACTCTGACTACGGCACGCTGAAGTTAAACATATTTTGATTTTTTATTCTTCGTAAAAATCTACAACGATAAAAGTGCACAGAGAATGAATTTATCGAGTTTTTTAACACGCTGTCTCTACAGTACTGACAGCTCAAAAGCATTACCATAATCACGGTTTGCTTACTAAAACGACACCACAACAACATCCTTAAAACGCAAGTGACACGCTAAAAACGTGGTCGTTTCGGTAGTCTGTGCTACACCATTTAGATGTGTTGGCGCTATAGATGGCTGAAATATGGGCACAAATGCCCGGTATTTACTAATACGACCGCAGATGAAAACTCGTTTGACCACAATTTGTTGTCCAAAATGAGGACGTGCGCTGTACTGGGGCACTCAGCATTTGGGGTGACAAGAGCCCTCACGTTGAGATGGGGGTTCGTCAGGTAATTATCATCTACATGTTAAATAAAGGTTACAGTCGTTGGTTTACCACTAGTGAACATCTTATATAAAAAAATACTATGCACAGATTTTGCTGATGTCCGCTCCGACTACCAGCGGAGCTGTCATGTGTTCACACATTCGTCATGAGGAGTGCGGGAAAGGAACGTTCAGTGAGTTTAATTGTTATGCACACCAATTGATATGGCAGTTTCGCACATAAAAGCGATAGTTTTTAGTTTTAAGCCCGGTAATTCTGGCGAGATTCAAAAGTATTCCGTCGAATTGTTGTTAAAGTGACATTACTTTAAGAATCCGAGGCAACGGGAGATTTGAACTTGATGATCAGCCATAGCAGATGTGGTTCCGTCGGTCAAGTGCAACTGATTCTGTAAATTTGAGTCATGTCTGAAGGTAGTACACCGCAAAAGCGCCTGTGCTCCTTTTATGCTTTGAATAATGCTCGAGGATATCTGAGACATATACGAATTTCTGACCCTTGGTGTCTTATCGGCCAAACTGTGTGCGATGCGGCTTAGGCTGAGGCTAATATTTGCAAACATTGTAGTTCTATCACAGAGAAATGGTGCAACAAGCTGTTTGGACTTGCTCCTAACAAGCACAAGGTTCAGAGTCAACGCAGTCTGATGACGCTCTAGATCAAGATATTCGCAGTGAGTCGAAATAGTGACAGCTTGGGCGCAATATGTGACAGGTGTTTAGGTGATATTTGAACGGTCGGCGAGAATTGGCAGTCAGATTGCAAATGGACGCACTTTTCGTCATTCATAAGAGGGTGCCAATCCAAAGACCACTGCTTCGCGGCGTCTACATCAATTTGGAGGGCACTGGCATTGGAACTCCACGATTTCAAGTCGTCCGCAAAAAGTAGACATGGACTTGAAAGAACATCTGGAAGGTCATTGACGTATATCAGAAACAGCAAAGGTCCCAAAACAGAGCCCTGAGGAACTCCAATGAAGACCGGCACCGCAGAAGAGTAGGTCGAACCTACTTTCACTCGGAATGATCTGTCTGATAGGAATGCCTTGATCCAGTGTAGGATTTTCCCTTGAATCCCGTAACACTCGAGTTTGTGGAGCAGAGGGACGGGTGGGACTCGATCAAATGCTTTGGAAAGGCGAAAAATATGGCATCAGATATGAGTCCCTCGTCCTTGGCTTAGGTTAAGCTGTCCATAAATACGAGCATGTTCGCCACGCAGGAACGGTTTGGGAGAAATCCGTGTTGAGCTTGAGAAATCAAGTTGTTGGAAGTAAGGTGATCTAGAATGGCTCGCTTCAGAATGCGTTCCATCACCTTGCATGGCACGCTAGTGAGGCTTATAGGCCTGTAGCTGCCAGGCGATAGTCGGTCACCAGTTTTGTAGATTGACGTGACAATCGCTTCCTTCCAAACAGAGGGAAGGTGGCCTTCGTCAAGCGACTGACGAAACAGCAGATGGAAATGAGTTGCCAGTGTGTACGACGTTTCCTTCAGGATCCTTGGGTGGACTTCGTCGGGCCCCAACGCGCAGAATGGGTTGATCTTGTGCAGGAGTTGACGAATATCCTCCACCGTGAATACCAAGTCGGTTAGAGGCCGTTCGTAGGTACGATGCATAGTGATCTCCGTAGAACTCAGATGCGAATACACCCCGATTGTCAGGTGCCACGAAAGAGATTGTGGATTTACAGTAAGGATTCAATGCGTGCAAGCCTCAGCAGGACTTTCAGCCAGAAGGATTACTTGTTTGTCAACCGTTTCATCAGTCGGAATCCGCGGGCTCCCATCATATCATCATGATCATACTTGACGGTATGCCTCCCACCAGTAGGAAATAAACATTACTATTAGAGCCTTCTGCAGTAGCTCCGTGTAGCTTATTATATCGTTACAATTGTGCTTACACAAGCCTACAACAATTCGCACATCCAGCTGTGGCTCACACTGCCGCTAAATCACCCCAAGCAAACCAATTAAGCTCACCGAGGTGCGCCCGACTATATTCCTGGGTTAAGAAAAGCATGGCTGGATTTTCTTACACCACAGTCCACTCTTTCCATGCCATTTAAAACGGGCATCCTAGGATGCATTCAACACAACCTCGACGACCGTTACAGGGTTGTCCAGAAACC
>NIRI02000066.1:0-13324 GCA_003604175.2 Clonorchis sinensis | reverse complement strand
TCTAATCTTCCACACGTGTTTTGGTGCAACGCCTGAATCATTAAATTATTGGTATGCTACCAGAGGATTGCAGTAGTGTTTGAATGTGGTGTTAAGATTGTACAAGGAGAAAATATCCACCACCTCATTCACACGCATATTTAGGAGATTTAATTCTTCGGTCTATAAGTATAATATTTCTGCAGATGTTTGCAGCCTCCTGCCAGCGTAGCAGGGCGCTGACTAGCAGCGATGGAAATGTTTATGTAGCATTGTTCCAAATGTTACACGTATCAGAATATATAGGCATGTATGTACATAATATACACATTTACATATAATAATGAGGCTTCGTTTATTTTCTCACCGGAAAATGAACCAATTGTTCATTGTGGATGCTCATAAGCGCTACATGTTTGTGCTAACTCTCATCTACTGAAATTATGTCCAAGTGGTCTGTGTTTCAGTTGGAGAAAACACTAAAAGCAAAGAGTGAGTCTCATAAAGCCAAAAGAAGAAATATGATAAACCACTTCTTCTGGCTTAAACACTATTTGAGCAACTGTGATATCATTAGCGCTGGTGTTCCCCCCGTTGATTGATAAAAGAACACTTGCAGCTGTTGGCCACCAAACAGAGTTATTTTAATCATTCTTACCCTTTACTTCTCATTTTTAAGCTTTATTTTCACCTCAGAAATCTGAACAATACTGAACTGAACACACTGCAATCTGCAAAATTAGCGGCAATTTGCGCACCTGAGCGACCTAATTCCGTATGTGGCTTTGTTAATTTAGCCAGGTGTCACTCTCAGCGCTGTGTTCGCAATAACCTCCACATATTGGAATAAATCACCACTTCACATTCACTCGAGATATTAAATTTTTGTCCATAATCAGTGATCATGCAAGTGCTTCTAAAGTAATGTACCAAACACCAATAAATATGCATCGATTGCATACACTTCCAAACCGCTTATCCGGAAACTCACAGGTTTACACGGAAGCGATATGTTTTCTTCGCCAGAGCTAGCATTGCACTGTCCGTCACAAGTTGCAGAGTTCTTTTATAGTGGACCGAAACGTCCTGTTCAATCCACCAGAACCGCCCAGTAATGTGAGTTTAATGACCATAACTTTAACCTACATTGCGCAAAAGTGAATGATATACATTGCAACTAACCCCAAACTCAAACATAAACCTAATTTTGACATGTATTTTAGCCACAGTTTTATCAATCACTTTGTGGTTATTCCAAAAGCGCGTATAATTTGAAAAAAAATAAAACTTCCCTCCAAACATTTTACAGCTCAGGTTTTGGATATATCCTGAAAACCAGTAGTCAAGCAGTGATGATATATTTTAATGCCACCGAAAATACTCAGGGTTAGATCAAATTAGCAGGTCTATTTGGAATACAAATGTTTTGGTGTACGAGTGGTAACCAAAATCAAAATCTATCGTCTCTCATACTTTTTATCTACATAACGGTGAGCATACCGTGTAGGCCAGAGATAGATAGATTGTTGCTTTAAGATATCGTCCACCAACCTGCTGATAATCTATAAGAGGTCTCTAAAAAATGCAGCGCTGCAATTAGGCTAAGAGAAGACATCGAAAGTGTGCTGTTTGTCTATATCCAAAGGCATTCTTAGGAGTAATGTCGTGGGTCATTCAGACTAGTGTAGGAAAGGATTCATTTTTTTCTCCATCATTCAGGGACTTGTTATGCCGCTTCATTGAGCTTTGCTTCACTAGCTCTTGCATCACCATATTACAGGGAGGAACATTTATCACCTTGCTGATTTGCAAGTCATTAGGAGATGCCCCAAGTCATCTAGGAAACTTGGTTTTTCTGAGGAGTAAAAATATATTCGAAAGATTTCTGACCATCTCTACGATCCTAAAGTGAAAGTACTTCGTACGAATACCGTCGGAGAAAAAAACCTCGTGGTTCCATGTGCCAGTTGGAAACTGGAAGCTAGTAGGATTGTGTTTATATATTTTACTCTCCATGGACCCGAAAAATAACTTCAACCAATATGACTACAATAGCTCAATAATCCTTCCACTAGGGTTGTGGATCGACATGTGTACCGGAATAGGCAAACCCAATTATCAGTAGCTGAAGAGCGGAGGCGAATTTGGGTTGGTCGGTTCACGCTGTCATTAGGTACCATCGGTCTCGTAATCAATTCAGGAACAGGCTCTCCATATGAGTCATTTCTGTCATTCAAACGTACAAAACGGAAGAGCAAAACGCTAATTGGTGTGTTTTTCAGGGTAAAATTTACTCTGTTTCACCTACCACATTCGTGAACAAAATCTGCTTCAGCGCTCCTGGTTCTCGACGCTACACTTACTCCAGGCAAAGTTCCCCGCTTATTTGATTTTTTTGCATGTATATATGCAATGTGCTCTCATTTTCTAAAACTACCATAATGTCTCAAATAAAACATCAGGGGAAAAAATTATCTGGTCACTCAGACCGTCAACGCACCAAGTGTTTTCAAATTGAGCAAAGAACTAGCCAATTAGGAATCTTCTATCCTCATCCAAATAATTATGGTGTACTTTCTGTTTTAATAAGCACCCTTAGTGGGAATCACGTAGACTGCAAACTGAAAATAAATTTTCAGATGCAAACCGCATATACTCATCTACTCGCATTTGGATGCACACCTTGTCCTTCACAGAAGAAATAACATTTGTCAACTTAAGCTTAAACCTAAAAAAATCAGAGTCCATTGCTGAAAGTTGTTGGCACTAAAATTGTTGTCGTTGTAGTTGTTGATACGAAAATTATTGTCAACAATCAGGTTGTTCACGTAGCCTTAGAATCACGATTCCAAGGTCAAACTACATGCACAGGGGCCATTCATGTCCCGCAAACTAAGATTTTTTAACCGCCACCGACGGCCCGAGGCTCCAAACGTGGATAACTTGTACGTAGTCTGATCAAAAAAAATCATTTTATCACCCTTCTTCCCAGCAGTCATAAACCTGGTAACACACACCTGAGACGTAAATTCTTCTACCGTATCACATGCTAGGGTTCCTGATTTTTGGTTTCATCCGGTATTCTCATACCATACCTTTTCGCGTGACCAAGAATTTTAATAACATGAAAAAAGTGATTGCATAAGTGTCGGTAATACGCTTGCTACCTAACCAAAGTACTTCTGTGAAAGTTTCTGCATGTGAAATTGATGCTCCTGTCTGCGTTCTTGCTTGCAGTCTCTTGTTGATGTAACATTTTCAACCCTATTGCATGTTAACTGAGTCCATTAAGTAGGTGCTAAGCTATCTTTGAGAGAATGTGCGGATCGCCGAAAACATAATAGCTTGACCAAATATACTGCACATATTTTATCTTGGAAGGAAATAAGCTTCTTCACATATTTCTCCGTTTTTTTCAAACAGCGACTCCAAAGTCAAAAGTGATTATTGTGGAAGATTGAGTCACAAATTAGCTTACCATTATGCTTCTCTCATACCCATTGACATAACTTATTTTAATTGATTACAATATGCGGCTTTTGGTCAGCACCCAACCTATCATAGTACACGACTCCTAAGAATTATACAAATAAATACATTTTGCGGCAAGCAGAATAGCCTGGTTTATCTTTTGCCTACGCTGGAGCTATTTTCAAGCTGGTAACCATTTTGAGTGCCGCAATGATTTCAGTGAAAATAACTGGATGTCCAATGAAGGGTGATGTTGTTATGCGTTTCAGTCAGCGTATTTACATCTAGCACACCATCGATTCTACGGTCATCTCTATCTCTGGTTATTTTAGTTTACGATATAGTTAATGAGCCCAAGACGAATTTGCGTGGGACTGCAAGTAACATCTTTCCCACAGATAGATGCCTAGTTGAAAATGAATTGCGTTTAAAGAATTGGCATTCTCAAATACAAGCCAGTGATTCTGCAACATTGCACATGACCCCGGCCTGTTGAAACCTTCCAAATAATGGGAAGAGTAATCATATTTGCGTCATTCTCATTGTATTCTGCAGAATTTCACATAGCCTTCCGATCATCTGAACAGCTGAGTGTGCTGTCATCTCTTCGTCATTCGTGGGATGCTGTTCAATCGCCTAATTCTTAAAACCACTGGAATAGGGAAACAAAATTGGAATAAAGTGGAATATGCATCCAATAGTGTATGAGCAACAGTTCCTTTCCTCTCCCGGCCGAATGGCAACAGAGAAACATGCATTATATTTGCCTGCATGAACCTTCCATATAATATGTTCACATTTATCTCTAGTTATTGAACGTAAATCTAAAAAGATTAGAAAAAGCCGCAACAAAATGATGGCCGAGTGTGCTTTGTATGAGGCCGTCTTGCAACCATCCAGATAACGCCGCTTGCAAGCATAACGTTTTCATTGGGTGTGTGGTAATTTCAGCGGACATGTACGTTACTTTGTGCAATTTGCTTGAAATGGCGATGTGTGTATCTTTCGGCAGTTTTGACATGGTACGCTTTTAAGTTGCGGGGATCAGTATTATAAATGATCCTCATGATTTTAATTCGTGACCAGCGCCGTGCACCCTCCGAAACATTGACAATTTTGTTCGAGAAAACGCCGGAAACCAAAATGAATTTCGGAAGGTCCAAATGGCACATATAATGGTTACCAAATGCGCTGAAATCAGACAGAAATTTGAGAGGCACGTAGATTCACCATGGTAGTTAGCACTTTTTCAACAGGTTCGTTGATTCTAACTAGCCCGTTCACCTAACAAAAACTGCTTACGTCTGGTTACACATTTCGTGAAAGATAACTCATCATACTTCGGCTGACAAAGTTTAGTGCACGGGAAACACAGTGAACTAATGCTGCATCTCTAGGACCTGCCCATAGAGACGTCTACACGTAATGCAATTGTTTGAGTTTGAACAAGATAAAATCAATGATGACCAGTCAGCTTAGAATATGGCTACTGTCGTTTTGTCGCAATATGTTTAACCCGAGTATGTTTAACGTTGGCTGATCAAATGGCATGTTCGCCGCGCCTGGCTATTAATATGTGAACCTGAACATCGCCGAGATAACTCTTGACAACCTACTTGAAAGGTATAGCAAACCAAATAAATCTCTTGGAAAAAGGTCTATGCGAATTGATCAGCTTATGCCTGGCCACATAGTTCAACAGCGATTACTTTGAGCCTCTACGGGAAACACCACTTTCTGCATTGATTTCGGAACTTGTATTGCAACGAGTGGAACACATTGTATTTCGGATATAAACCCCAAGATGTAGGTCCGCTTTCTGAAGCATATTTTTATCATCGACAAAAGACAAAAGCGTTTTTGCTCAGATTCAGTTCACAGCGGAAGAAGAAATCGATGAGGAACTGTCATTCGTAGACGTCCTAACCAATAGGTTACTAAACGGAAAACTACAGACTGAACTATACAGAAAGGTAACATCTCCTGGTCAAATTATCAACCACCACTGCGATCACCCGGAATCATTTTATGTAAAGTTAAATTCAGAGAAGAGGATCGCTTAAAGAGAAATTTCCAGAGGAATGGATGCGCCAGACGTTTCATCTGGCGGACCATCACAATACTCACTTTGGCCAATCTAACGGCACATGTAAAGGCAAACGGATCGCTCTTCAGTATACCAGGAATATTTCGGGAATGACTGGACGCTCGTTACGACATTACAGCACAGTCGCGTTCCACAAATCTGCAACTACCCTACGGAGAGCAGTACCAAACCCAAAAGGGACGATTGGACGCAACGTGGAGGAACAACGTCGGGTACGTTATTCAATGATGAGGTTTTAACAAGCACTACGTGGGGAAAACAGGCAGCAATTTCTCTACCAGAATACGCGGGCAGAAACCTCCAGCCAAAAGACAAAATCTCGATACATCCATCTATGTGCTGGCAGCAAATTGGGCTGGAGCGCCGTTCGCATATTGACTAAAGCCGGACCAAATAAAGAACACAAATGCATGGGAGCATGGCACTCCATCGGAAAATCCACCTACAAACAGGCTGAAATCAACCTCTTCTATCGACTAGTACAAGTAAAAAAAACTAAAAAAAGGAAAGGCGGTCAAACTTAAACAATCAAACAATCGGATTGAATCAGCCTGTAAGAATTAGACTAACGAAAATAGAAGCCGTCCTCACAGCCAGTGGAATTTACGAAACCAAGACCACAACGCGACTGATGGATATCTGATGCGAATACCACTGCCTGAAAGTTGGTTAAGTGCGTTTATTTTGTTTGTTTTACTGGCATTTGCACCTATTAATACGGGATCAGTATATACTACGGTTTTCTTCATTACTTATAGGCGGACTACTAAACACCGATCGTTGAACTCACATATCACAGCGTCCATTTTAACATTCGTGCTAGTTGCGTGCCACGCGTTTATCTGCTCCATGTAGGTGTCACTCTTGCGACATAACGTAGCCAGGTAATTATGGGATGTCCAAAATTTTTGCCGCACCTCTACAGTACCCAAATATTCAGGCGGATAACATTTTGCGCACGTAAGTCAAACACACTTCGTTCATGACATTAGCCTAGCACCCATTATCTACATGTGATGCATTTGTAAATTAATTGCAGGTCTGCTTCGTTTTGTGCATTCTTGTGGAATTCTGTTGGATCCATTTCGAAATGTAAATTGTCAGGTGAGTTACATTGTGGCAGCAAAAATAGCTGGGAGGCTATGTCCAGAAAAGCCCACGGTCGTTTCTGGATTCAATACAGATATTTATCAGGATGCCTCTTTTTCACCAAAAATATTCTTTCACATGGGCCTGGATTCAAAAGATACGGTCCAAAAATCACCAGCGAGCAACTCGACAGCGATGGTTCCGTTAACAAGGATTTGCGTTTTAGAATTATATTGTAGGACAATAGAACTCCCCACGCCACAACCTGAGGCATTTGGAATTTGAGGAAATAATTTCATATTTATACTTAAACAGTGGGAACAGAAACAAGCTCAAGCCCGAGTTATTCATATATCCTTGTGGAATAAAATTCATGATGTCTGTTTATAAAAATAGCATGAAGGTACCAGCAGTTCCTGCCGGAGTTACTGAAATCTCACTGCCCACTGAAGTGGATCACAGATGAGTTCAAAGCACTGCAGGTGGGAATGCTTTGGGGAAGTTATGAAACCCGAACACTGGGCGCTTCTGATCACGATTGGATTTCAAATAGCGGCCGATGGAAAATGCCGCTCTGCAAACCGCTGAAAAACCGCTGACGCGCAAGTTTCACAGGAAGGACGAATGTCCATGACAAATGGAATTTTGAGTCTATTTATTTAACTGTGTAAGGCGTATGACATATAGCTGCATATCCGCAGAAATTATTAGAAAAGACCATGTTCTCAACTAATCGCTGAACAAAACATTTTGCAAAATGAGATGGTCCTTAGCACCGCCAGCACACAAGTCAAACCACTTAAAGTGTTCCATTCCTAAGAAGTTTGCTATCGAATCGGCGACAAAAAGTGCAAGAAGACAATGCGTTTCTCCTGTGTGACTAATACATGATTGTAACACACACTGGTGAAACAACCTGGTAAGGACGCGAAAAATGTGATGGATGCGTGTAATAGGCGAGATAATATTTTGTCAATCTCCGCCAATGTAATGGGCGTATGATTTAATGGATGGAATGAATATGCAAACGCAACCATGAAAAAGGATTTTAACAGACTACGGGTAAAGTCATCGTTGACTGTTCACCGGCGTCATTCTAGTAGTAAATTATAGAAAACGTGTGGAGTGCTCTGTTCTGTCCCGCGGCTATCATTTCACTATCAAAAACATTGTGCATCATCCTGATGCGCTGTTACAGCTGTTGCAGCGGGGAATCATTGCGACGGATATGACCCATGAAACAAGGACATAAATTGAAAGGAGCTTGTCCAGATTAGAAGTACACCCATTTGCATGGAGTACGATCACGTGGACCCGAAATATTTCCTTGATGGTAACAGTGAGCTACGTGTGGGTCAATTTATAGGTGCTATCTGCTCCCGCGCCATTGAAAACTGAGGCAACCCATCAATTCGTCAGCATCGGTCTTTGGACGACAATTTAAGACCGCTGGAGGTACCGATTCATCAAGGATTTTCCCATGTGATTGCAACCAAAACCTGGATGTTACTCATCCAGACGATGACATTGCAAGGTAACCAAGTGCGAACTCATCCGCGATTGTAGGCGTCATGATTAGCTGATGCTTGCAGGTATGCATTTTGCATTGAAGAAGACGAAAGAAGACGAAGTTAAGTCAAGACATAGCTTGCATATGTTCTTGACATACATATGCCGCTCTCGGTCGGAAATGTAGTTATGAAATCACCGTCATCCCCGAAAGCCTGTGAAATAGATAGTTTCCTCAAGGAAATATAAGACATAACCAAAATACATAATCCTATCTCGAAGATATTTGTTCTGATGTCCAAAGTCATCAAGAGTATATGATTGGACTGTCGGATCAATGTTAACTCGACGCATCTTTTGGGCATGTTGATGTACATCGTTGCAAAATTTCAGTGCAGGTTTTATAATGCGAAAAATTAGCTGCCCCATCACATTCATCATGAAAAGTAAGTACGGGATGGAAAACAAGACTTTGATTTACCATCAGGTTAAAAGCCTTCGTATATACAGTTCATGCTAACTGTTCTCCAATGGATGAAATCTCGTTGAAAATTGTTGAATTCCCCACACTACTAACAATCTGTAGGTAGCTCAGGAAGAAAAATAATTAACAAGACGAGTGAAATTTTTACCTGGGAAGTTGTCACTGGAAGATACAGTAAATAAGTGACCACCTGATATGTATTCTGCAACTGTTGGTTTAGTGGTGCTATACTCTGGCCAGGACGTGCTTATTGCTTATGGCTAAAACTTACGAAGATGGATGCCATAGTGTATTTTGCCTGGTCTGATCCGAACGAAACTGAAATTGGGATGCAATCTTATTTGCGGGTCCTTAGGCTTTTTCTTCATAGCGCAGAAGTATACTCAAACAAAATGTGTGGGTTCCTCTTTTATGAAAAATAAGGTCATTACGTTCTTTTCCCCATAGGCGTTCTTACAAACGACAATACATCCATACTTTCTGATGCTTCGGTGTTTAATACGGTTTGAAAAACACTGTGATAGAACACTCACATTGGTTTCCGTTCCTCCCTTGGTGAAACACATACAACACATACACTTCGAATCGTGTCAAACACAGTGGATGAAAAACGCGATAGATTGAACGGTGATACAAAATTGGTCCAAGGAGATACACTTGGGTATGTGTATTGTAGTTGAAAGGTGCGTAGATTTTGAACTGGTGCCAAGAAACAACGAGTAGGCCATACAGTATAATAACGATGGTAATTTTCTGAAATCATGTAGCGTGTTCCGAAAGTACAACGTATTCTGAAATTATAAAACGCAACGCGAAATGTAGCTGCTGGGCGGTGGGCAGTCACCGGGCCTGTAAATTGTCGGCTAAGTGTACAAGTGGGACAGTGATTGTTACCTGGTTTGTGTGTGTGACGGGGGACTCAACCAAGTTTGAAACACATATAGCAATCATTTTATTTTCTTCTGCACAGATACTTCAACCGTGCAACTTTTGCCTGCACGCAAATTTTAACAACTGCAGACCAAAACGAATTTCTGTCACAACCCGGAGAGCCGAACGTGTCACACATCGGAGTTGAGTGAAACACAGTCTGCTGCAAACACATCCATTTGACTGGCCACTCAGTCGCCAAATCACTGACGATTGCGTTATAGTTCTGCTCCTCCACTTATAGAACCATAGATTCACAACCACACCTCATGTTGATGCATACGCCCTTGATACCCAGTGAGTATCTTTTTTGATATCACAAGCAGCGCACACTATCAAGCGCATTCCTGGATTTCGTGATTCCTGTATTAACATTGTATGTCACACTTTCATCGCAGGCAATACAATTCCTGAAACACATAATTGTTTAACATATCCAGTGTTATTCCTTGAATTGTTTGAGGGTTAAACGTCCTGCGGCAGAACTCCATGCTTTTGGGCGTGAAACAAATAGTGTCAAAGAGCTAAATGACCTGAACTAGACTTTCGGTAATACCCCACAATTTGGGCGCAAATTCCGAAATGAGAACAATGTGAAATGACTACATCAATTCAAATAGGTTCCTCTTGAGGTGATCCGAATGCAGTGGTTTTGAGTCCATCGAATTTACTCCTCCTTATCTTATCAGCAACGAATACAAACTGTGTTACTAAAACCAGCCATTGTTTTTTCCTGTCCGTTAATTCAGAAAAACTACCACCCGCACTATTGAGGAGTTAACGGTTACAATCACGGAGATGGAGGTGAAATACAAGTCAGAGCTTTCCCGATTAAAGAAGCGATACGAATCCAACATTGCTGAGTTGGAGCTTCAACTTGACACTGCGAATAAGGCAAATGCAAACCTAATGAAGGAAAATAAAACTCTTGCACAGCGCGTCAAAGACCTCGAGGCATTCTTGGAAGAAGAACGTCGCCTGCGTGAGGCTGCAGAATCGAACTTGCAGGTAAATGGGGCATAGGTATCAAAGTATCAAATAATCACAAGGGAGAATGAAGAGTACGTGATTTGGTGAAGATGGTCTTCAGAATCTGATGGTGTTCGTGCTTTTTTCTTTCAGGCTAGCGAACGCAAGCGAATTCAGCTATCGAGCGAGGTTGAAGAGTTACGTGGTGCCTTAGAAGCGGCCGATCGGGCACGCAAGCATGCTGAAAATGAGATGAACGAAGCACAGACTCGTGTTAGCGAGCTCACCATGCAAGTCAATACTCTGACCAATGATAAACGCCGTCTGGAAGGAGACATCAGCGTGATGCAAGCAGACATGGACGAAGCAATCAACGCAAAAGCGGTAAGAAGGGAAAATGAGGCTAAATGCAGTATAGGTTTCACCAGTCATCGAAGACAATATTTAATTAATTCTATACTTATTACAGATGCGACTCAAAAGGTCAATGTAACCAGTCTACTCGTCCCAGAAATCCCATGAATTTATTAAGTTGGCCGACAAAATACAAGTACAATTTTCATCTCAAAAGTCGCCACTGAAAAATCCAGTAAACACTGAATACAGGATGTGGACTCTGTGACTTTTGGATGAGCGTTGCTATACTCTGTCCAAGTGGGAATCGGTTACACTTCTGCTCAACCACTCGTAGCCGAACGGCTGCCCAAATTACTAGTTGAGAGATCGTGGTTTCCAGACATCCTGGCGTTTCATGGGATCTCAAAATGCTGGTGATTCTTAGATAAAATTGAACGGTTTCACATTCAGATTTTTGTCTTCAGGTACACGGAAAACCTCAATGGTATATTCTTCATGTGTTAGCTATACAGGATTCCTGTAAATTACAGTCAACCAACGAACGAGATTTCTCAAGCACGCCATCTTGCCACCTTGTTCAGCGCGTTGGCATAATTAGAGCACATTTTTATTCGTTCAAGATGGACATCGATCGGGGATGACGTCACTGGTCGAGTAGTCTGTGTTTGTGGTAACATGTACCTATTCTGCTGAATGGCTTTATAACCCTTTGCGGCGAAATTGTTACTGAGTTCGCGGACATCCGTGGTAATTAGAGCACGTCCCTCTTTTTGCCTGAAAGGTCGTACCGCTTACAGATAAATTATTCTGCGTGGTTTGATACTAATGTAACTGGGTTCGAATGCAGTCATTTTAATAGGCTTTCCTGTGTAGCTCATGATTTTGTTGAGTTAAATCATCCGGGCCCGTTTTGTGAGTTCCCCATGAATAACACAACCAGAACTAACAGGAAAATGCATTGGGTTGTACAGACAATCCGGGTGCGGTGATAAGTGACTTCACATCCAGTCTTGCTAATGCGCCAGTAACTAATGCGAGTTCAACCAAACAATGGTGTCCGGCACTTGTTCCGGAATTGCTTCAGGCGTCGTGAAACAAGTTCAAATATTGTCGACCAAATAGCGTGAAATCTGTGATAGCTCGAATGATGGTACACCCTGGGTAAACGTGCTTTTTCTCTCTTCCATCTGATCGACTGTGACCATTCACAGGATTTCAAATGATCCCAAGGGACAACGATTAATTCATGCAGTTCATTAATCTCAGCTCCAACTTGCAACTGTGGAGTTCAAAACACAGGTATTCGACAAAATGTATTTGGACATATTCAGCATTTGCACAACCGAACCATATTGCGAATGAATAAACCAAAACACCAAAACGCTGTTTTAGACCAAAGGGTCAACGTCTCATAACATCTGTTTCATTATTTATGACTGAATTCTCGCTGGCCAAGCAAGTGGATAACTTGGAGTTTGAAGCATCAGACAGTTGTTAGACCGTGGGGACAAAAGTTCCAAGGTTTTCATCCCTAGATATCCGACCTTCTGCTGGGAGTAAAGACAACCCAAATTGCATGTCAAAAAATTATCGTTCTCCAGAGCTCCAGAGCAAACTGTGTTTGAAATAAGACTGTTTCAGAATGCACGCAAATTGCGTCGCGAAAACTGAATAGTATCTATACGAAAAAGAACTACACAACTCCAGAGAGATGGTGTGAGACATTTCCGGGTTTTTAGCGACTGATGCCTCAGACGCGTTGCTGGTTTTGGTTGCCATTAACGGATCAGTAACCAGGTGAATGGAAAATAGGTATTTGTTTGCACAACTGGTAATTCAGTCAGGGAAAACATCGAGCAATATCAATAGAGATAGCCTGGCTATGTTCCACGCATGCCGAGACTAGTCTTGTTCTGCGTGCTTCCTCCTGAGTGGCACAAACCGCGAGGTGGACAACGTGTGACTTGGCAGAAGGGTGTGAAATAGGTCATTAGGATATTGGGTGTTGTAAGCCTCTTAGTACTGTGACCCCGCCGGTGCTGGGCTGGTGACTTTGACAGATAAGCCGGCTGAATAGTGTCAGTTGTCTATGTGCTGTCGGATTATTTCCTGACTGTCCAAC
This sequence comes from Clonorchis sinensis, assembly GCA_003604175.2. Lineage (NCBI taxonomy): Eukaryota > Metazoa > Platyhelminthes > Trematoda > Opisthorchiida > Opisthorchiidae > Clonorchis > Clonorchis sinensis. Next base: position 307 of record NIRI02000066.1, on the reverse strand, counting down.
TGAGCGCTTGGAGGTGTTGGCACCTCATCATCACCGGGGCATTGCCGGGTTTACCCGCTCGGGGGCCTCGGCTAGGGCTAGATGAGCTTTATGTTTCAGTGGCAATAAATCAACCCTCTCAGCACTGAATTGCTGTCTTCGGTTAGGATGACAATGTTGATGATGATGATGAGTGTATTTGTCGGTCTCCATTCAGTCGGGTTTCAAGTATAACGTGAGGTTGATTGAAAAGCTGGGATATCACCTACCTGCTGAGCATCACGTTTCTCTGAACATGACACATTTTCCCCGAGGGGGTTGATGCGTG
>NIRI02000051.1:0-13571 GCA_003604175.2 Clonorchis sinensis | reverse complement strand
TGCTTGGCTGGAGACATTGCAAGAAATGCCGGCTGTCAGTTTTCTCCCAGATTATCTGATTGAGCGGTTGGATTTGTAAGCCAGTACTTGGATTTCAATATAACTTGATGAGCTTACGGTTGTACGGCAATCGGCGATGAAATGCGCAGTCCCTACTCGGTTGTTTACGTCAACCGTCATGAAGATTTGATGGAGCGCTTTTTTTCCGGGCATGGTTGAGACGAACCGCCAACGGTAATATTTACGAAGAAAGTCTATGGTCGGATTCGCTCACAGGCAGTAGGGTGTTTTTGCATTGTACAATATTGGTGCTCTCAGCAAATGTGTGGCCTTTTAGATTTTTCGGCAGATACAAACACTTTTTGACTATGGGTTTGATTAGGATGAATAAAATCTCTTCAAACTGTCGGAACAGATATGACTTGGTAGCCTATGGAGTGTCGAAGCAAATGCATTAGAAAATTTCGTACTACGATTTTGGAGGCGTTCGGGCTCCATTGTTGTTTTTCGTGCCGAAGATATATGCTTGAATAAAGCGAAGAATTTTGAATCCAGTTGGCAAGCACGCGGACAGACCTACAGACATTTGAACAATTGCCGATGAGTGGACCCGAGACACATCTCTCTCCCCGGGGGCCATATGAAGAACTACTTGAAGTGATGCTTCTCGTCCAAAAGAAAATAAAGCAAGCGAAAGGAAACTGGTTAAAAATCTACAATAAGCATGCGCATTACGTTTCAACCAACTGTCACACAATAGCTAAGGTTATAGTTAATCGCCAGCGACTATGTTCCCAATTTGATTTTTAAACAATGAAAGACAATAATACCCTGAACTTCAAGAAGACCAAACAGCGTAAACGACGTTGGGTCAGAAATCATGGCAGATCATGTAGTTTGGAGATTACAAGGAACGAGTGGACAACAGTGTCACAAAGAATGCAGAGCAGTTTCAGATAGCATCCAATCTAAAAATTGTAACTGGTTTACTGAAAATCGTGCGTGTCAGTTTAAACGTTAATTCAGTGCCCAGGGTCTCCTGAGGTGCAAGTCATGCAATCCATAAAAGGGTGTACTCGCTCACATATCAGGCCTCAACAGACTTCAACAGATTTTAAACCGACTAAATAACCCCTGTATTTGCCGCTATGGTAAAGCTCTCGTTCTGCAGTTATCCCTTAAAACATCGACTGTGTGTTCTGTAACGCAACTCCTGACGCCGTCCCAAACTCCACAGACTCTCGGTGGTACGAAAATGTTTGATTTAACAACAACAACAACAACATCAACCGAGAATAAAGTTTTTTGGGTGAATTACAACAAAAAATTAAGAGCAGCGATGTGCTCACCCTTAAGCGCCTCTTCATCCTGTTTAAATATATGTGTAAGGAACTTGAGAACGGAACGTTCAGTGAAAAACTACCAGTCGGGGAAAACACATGAAAATATGGGAGCGAAATGGCTTGCGGGTGTCAAAAACTGAGTACCGAATGGCTCCACCCTAGGTCGGGTATATTTGTGCATAAGTGCCGCTTCGTATATTCATACGAATAATGATATTTGAACGTCATTTGTCCGGCTATAATCTGTTTGAGAATTCCAAGGACTTACCTCAAACTTGTAGATGGAAATTTAAAAGAGATTATCTACACTTCTGAGTCGAAAGATGATTCGTTTGATCACCGCCCTTCTTCTTAGACAGTTGACATTGCCATACACAATATTCTTGTTGAACTGGGGAGGTGAGGTTATCAGTGAATTAGCAATTTGCTACCAGCAACAATTGTCGACAAATAATCCTGTCAGCGGTAACTGGCCGGCCAAATTTTTGATAGTAACATGCAAGTGGTCATTTCTCTCAGTGAGAAAACAGGCGACACTCTGCATATCAGGTGGTGCACCAAACACGCTTCGCGACACAATATCCAGAGAAAAGCGGTCCAGTTACTTTGCAATGTCTGTGATGCTGGAAGGCACTGAAAATTCAACGGAAATGGAAGTATTTCGAAATGGATCGGTCGATAAGTCAGAACAGGAGAGAAACCATGAATCATGTTGGTGCCCAGTATGCAAAAGGTGATTTCCCAACGCATCTGCTTTAGAAAAACATCACAAAGCACACTCAGCTGCCCATGCGGACCCATACATTCTTTGTCCAAGCCGCGCACATAAATGCAGCCACGTCACCATAAGATAATGTGTAAACCAAAACGGAGTTCTTCTTCCGGGCAAAAGCCTTTTCACCTATTTAATCGATCTATCGCACGCCCATAGAAGAGCAGGTGAAAACAGTAATGAAAATTGAATTTCAAGCAGTTTCAGGCTATCCAAACCCTGGCTTGCGTGTCGTAGGTATACGTTGGCTGGTAGTAAAAAGTCAACAACGCTTGCATAGTCTTTTAACCGAAGGTTTTAACTAGTGTGGGTGAGCTTTATCTCCTTGTATCCCAAGTGCGTTATGCTGCTCAATACATTGGCGTCCTGGGTATAAAAGTGAGCCTGTTTTGCTTGGTCGCTTCCACTTACCGTAACCAAGCCATTAAAGCTAATTTAAAGTGTCCTGTTTAAATCCCTCAAGGCTGTCGTAAGATCTTTCGGAAAAAGCGCGGTTGACATGCAAGCTCGTCCAAAGTCCTCTGTGACAGCGATTTTTGGATTATCAACAGGTTTTCCAGGTGAAGCAAGTAACTAGGGCGTCCGGGCATCAGAAACATGTCCGGCGTTCCATAGAGTACTTTACAACCATAGATTGCGCTCTTAATAAAAACCACCATAGCTTTGTACTTTGAAAAAATAAAGCAGATTTCTTGGGGACATTCCACAAAATGGCTAAGGGGTGGTGGGCTTTTGTGGACCTTCCAAGGAATCCGAACTTCACCTATTTGAATGGTAATTCAAGGGGAAGTGTCTGATTAGAACTACGGAGAGCCTCTGGGGCGGTTGAGCACTGGAAACGTTGATTTATGTTTTGGAGGTTAAGTGTATTCGAAAATCACCAAGGGGCTAGATGCAGCACATGGCGCCATACGGAAGTTTCCGCACGGGCACCCCAATGGAAACGAAACAAAGGTCAAGTGAAAATGAAAGATATAACCAGACGTGCAGAAACGTAGAAAAGGGACTGTGTGCATTAAATAAGATTAAAGAAACAAAAATGAAAAACTGAGCAGATGTTGAACGCACCGATCGCGGACAAAAAACGCGGACAAAACTCGGAATTCTACATTGGTGGCTTGCAAAATGCCGACTACATTTCGGTTCTGATTTGCGAGAGGTTCAAAAGAGGTACACGCTATAATTTCATATTACTAAGCTCATTTTGGCGGTTCTATTCAGCTGTTTCGTACGATGACCACACATCAGTTGTTTTAATGGCCTTATCGGTGGGCGCCAGGTTTGAGTAGTTAAAGCGCGTTCGTCCTAATTTGATGCACTGGCATGTAGGTTGTACCAAAAACCCGACCCAAGCCGGCATAGGAAAACCTAGTCTCTTGCAACGCGTATCGCTTAAAATTCCACTTGTTCTGCTTACTGAATGCTTAAAGTAAATTTACGTTTTCCTTCGTTCCATTTATTGTTGTGAAACATCGCATGTCTCTGCTCCACGTTTCGGACTACTAGTCTCCTGTGGAGACAACAAGCTTCACCACTTATTTAATCGCTAACAGGTCAGAAACATTTCATCGGCGCTGAGTATCGCGTTTTGTTAGACCAATGGTTCACTTACGCAGTGAGGGCAAATAATTCAAAATCGCACACATCATTCTTGTAATCCTTAATATATTCTTTCGTGGAATTTAGTAAAACCACATTTCAGCCTAAATGAAAAAACACTTCAAGTTTTCCGACTGATAATTACTTTCGAATTGTGTTTGAGAAACTGTGGTGTGGGCGAAGCGAACCTGTGCGAAAAAGCTGAAGAACATGGTGTGGCTTTGTCGGACTGACTTGGTTTGAACATAAATGAGCGTGCGGCAAAACTCAATGAGTGAGTGAACCCATTTCATCAATAGCTAGACTTCATTTCACGGGCCTCAGCAGCTCAATGAGATCAACCTAGATTGTATTCCGGTCTGGACAGGCGTGTTTGAAGCCTTAACTTGCATTCCGCTATTCTGTTTCCTACTTTTTTGTAAGGTCGGCATTCATGTACTTGGGTTGATAAATATTTTTCATTATCAAGCAAATAAAAACTAAGACTTCAGCTGAAAACTTTGGACCCTTAATTTTTACCTTAGGCGATATACACTATGAGTACTTGAAAGTTTCATGTCGATTTGACGTTCCGCTGAATTTGCATTAGAATTTACACACGCAAATGCCCAAAGCCCCTCCCTGTTCAGAAGGCCGGATCGGTTCTTGTGGATAATTTATCATAAGTAAAATTATTCAGCAAACTGAACGGTAAAGACAAGCAGTGAACACGGTTGCGATGTGGAGATACTGCGATGAGATTCCGGCAGCCTTGCCCGGTATGTAGTTGCAATTCGTATTTGCGCAGCAGTTTACCACGTCAGCACTTTCCGACGTTACTGTGAAAGATGGTACACAGTCTCCGGATGCGCCTTCAACGCAAGCTGCTGAAATTTTGCTGGGTGGTGCACTTCCAGTTACACTGAAAGAAATCTGAATGAAGAATTGTGGTTAGGTTCAAGCCATTTCCAGACACTGTCTCATTGATTTCACTCACTGAATGCCATGTGTACTTCTACGGTTTCATGGTACATAATTAACCAGTGCTTCAAATGTTCGAAGGGAAATAAGTAGTGCGTCACTCTGCGAGCAGTTTGCATCCGCGAATATTAACTGTTTATAGATTGGGGAGGTCTGATGCTCTAAAATTAATTTGTTTATGGTTTTGGGACTTATGTCATTTCTGGGAAACAGGGTACTGATAATTACCTGTCAGATTTATAAAACGATTCCATGTGGTTTTGTAACTGGCAAAAATATTTCATGATAGGTTTCCATATATTGGTCATCGTATTATTCTCTTACCTTACAAGCTTTACACGGTTTTTGCGAGAGACCTGTATCCTTTCCAAACGGAGGCGCACAATTATCGCAGACGTAGCAACTTCCAGGATCCTGAGCGACGATTCCTAAAAGCGGCTCCCACAATGGATGTAAACAGGAAGATGCAAATCGCGAATGATAATTCGTCTAAGAGTTTTCTAACTTACCGAACGACATGTAGACAAATACGAAAGCAAACGAAAGCATCTTCTAGTCAACTTACTAACTTAGATTCAACTACTTTTATACCCCACTGTGCAGCGCCACCTACCAGTAGTATATAAACAACATCGTTTTACTCGGCTGTGTCTTTGCGCATGTTTGCAAGCCCGGCTCACCTGAGACAATGTGTCACTCTACTCTCACTGGTTCACGCATTCGACACATTATTTGCTAACTTGCTCGGGTGCATAGGCACAGCATGCACTAAGTGGAAACTGTGATGCGCTGTATCGCGGATTGGAAGACCTACGTTTCGGAGCATACCAATAGAACTGGAGACAAACGTACAATGGTTCTGTCTAACTAAGTTCCTGACCAAGTTGATCTCTTGTAGGTAATGAAGCCAATGCTCCTCCAAACGGGACTGAACTTCTGAAAGTGTTTAATCACTTAATAACCTAATAACCAAGCATGACAGAATGTTCAATCTCTAACCGGTAATTGTGCTAAGTTATGAATCTCAGCAGCCTAATGGACCACCGAGCATTACGTCCTGGATAAGCTCGGAGGCAGTGAGGGTTGTGAGGTTAACCGACCGATCCAAAACGACTATAGCATACATTTGAGTGAATAGCCAAATTGACAACAAATGCAACTAAGGTGATAATGTCTCCGCGGAAGCAGTTACGTGTATTTCAGTTTAGTTGGCAAAAATTTAGTTGAACCATTTAACCTTGAACTTTGAATGAATCGGTGAAATGGAACCCCACCAAATTGACGATGGCCTCAGTTAAAACATTAAATCCCGAATACTCAGTTAGATATTAAGATGGGATTGGTGAATCGCAGATGAAGGAGCGAGTTCCCTGAAAGCTTGGCCCATATTCACTCCATTTTTGGTTGAGAACATGTATGTTGTCTCTTAAACATCCAGAATACATCACAGGGTGGAGTTATCTGGTTTCGCTTATCCGTAGTAGCATATGCTCCATAAATGTTAGGACCGTCGTGCTGAAGGTACACGGGCTCTAGTGCGCGTTATGGTAGGGAGTAAGTTGAAGATATCAAGGGCCACTTTTGTTAAGGACCCCATAGTTGTTTAAGTGTAGCCCATTGAAGGACCAATCGAGTCTCATTCGAGCTAAAAGCCATTGTTTAGAGGGTCATCCATCTCTACGAGTAATGACTGGCAGCTAAGCTGACGCTCATCCGGATTATGCAGTCTTCCAAGGTGAAAGGCAGGGTGGAGACTGGTATTCGGGATTGTCGAACCTACGCGTCACTCAAAGTTCCGTAACGGGAACCTCATCAGTGCTCAATTCTGTTCGTGAGATTGGATTGACAACCCGATCTATTTGACACCGAGTCACAGTTGCAGTCTTACCATGGACCCGTTCCTGCATGATTCCTTCCTGGCTCCTGGCTTTTCCCACCACTATGATCCGAAGACTTCGGCTGTGCTGGCCGAATTGCGGGAGAGCTTTACTGAACTGGACGAGGAGGATTGGGACTTGCATCGAAAACGGCAGTTTACCAGACAGAGACATGAGGATAAACGAAAGTTCCTTGTGTCTCTCAGACCTTGGATGGATGACAAGTTAGATGTTTCCATTACCTCAGAAGAGGACGACAAACCGGCCAGACTACCGTTACACGGGTTGTGCTCCGGTAACTCACGATAAAGAAATTGCCTCACAAGAGGACAATCATCGGTCAGTCTGCGGTTCTTTGGGGTGCGCTCCAATAACAATGGACAGAAATCACTCACCAGAAGACAACGGCGCTCATTCGCATTGCGTGTTTTGGGGGTGCGCTCCACTAACTACCTGTGAGCAGGCCGTTCCACCCACCATGGGTGCAGGGTTCTATGGCGAGCGCGTATATCCGTCAGCGGAAGTGATGCATGCTGGTGTTATCTACTTCCGGACAGTTTCCACACAGTGCCTCAGGTTCGTGAAGTTTCTAGCCTGGAAAAGGCGTTTCGAAACCTGGCTCAACGGCTTTTCAATTTGAGCAACCTTATGAACAGTGTATTACGTCTAGGAACTAATGTTCTTGGGTCGAGCATTCATGCAGAACGTGTATCCTGAACGGTTCTTTCTTAGGACTATGTTAAAGCCCATACCTAAACATTATTGAGTTGGGAAAAAGTCCCATTCAAATGTGACTTGGTTGATGACTTAATTGCCGGAAGGGTTAGAAATTCTGTTGATACAACACACATGGCTGGAAACCTGTGATTGTGATTCCATTCCAGCCCCACTATCGCGTTCTGTTTGAAGGACAAATTGCCACGTTCTATCATTGGCTTTCGTGTGTGCTCATTTTGTGTTTGCGCCGAGCACCGTACGTTTGTCGTACGACATGTCGTTTGTCAGACAGAATGCGAGAACACAATCCCAGTACTTTGGGTGGTATTTGGAAGAAACCAGGCTCAGATGCGCTTGCATAAGATTTGGCCGAAACCAATTAGATCATCGACAGATAGCAAGCCTTCGCCATCATACACGGAGCACCTCTGAACGGGCAGTCCAAATCAATAATCGTGGCTCGAAACCAAATATATCCAAATTGACGTTCACGAACATAACAAGTAGCTCAGTTTAAATTCTCAAAGTGAGTATATTGAAAATAAGATGAACGAAAACACGCAGTGCATTAGCGAACTGTCATTTCATCTGGTGGGGCTTGTCAACTGGTACGATCCAGACTACCATCGATCGCAGGGGCGATTGGAATCCGACTACTGGACCAATAAATTGGGGGCCGACAAGCCTGTCGGCCACTCGTGTCACCTACTTGACCTATCCCACATAAAATCCCTTCCGTTGAGGGTTATTTCACTCAAGTTTATGTATCTTCGTATGTATGTATCCTTTTTCACGTGAATTCTGGTAACATATAACTTTGGGACGTATTAGATGACAAGAACAATGATAGAAAACAAATACTGGTCGCTAGCTTCAATCGAAATTAAGTGAGTATGACTGCCAAATTTAGACTGGTTCCTACGCTAAGTTACGCCTCTTTGTTTCATATGAGATTGGCTTTCAACGACCGCATGTATAACATCCCACACCTAATGGATAAATTCTCGCCCAATACGCTATCTGTAAACACTACACGAAATTCTATTATGACAATGGCCGAAATGAAAGTCAAAGAGAGATGCGAACAGAATTATATTTGAATTTATGGCCTTAACATTCCTCGTCATCGTGCAGAAACACAAATTGAGGACCTCGCACGTCAACGCCACGCCAAAGGTCACCACGGAACACGACCTGTTTCGGGTTGTGGCGAATACACTCTTTCCCATAGGCGGTGAGAATCTTAGAAACCTTGTCTGGTGCTTTCGCTGTGAACTCGTCCTCTGGGAAGAAACATGGCAAAGGATCACAAATCGAGCGAGTCTCTTCCGTGACCGGAAAGTTCCAGAGTTCGTGGAACGGGAGCAGGTTGTAGCCAGTTTCATTGCAGACTTGTTGAAGCCAATATTGCGCTTTGACCTCCTCAGCATGGAGAACGTCAGAATTTCTCAAAGCAGAAGTGAACACGTTTCCGATGAGACCGTACCCAAACAAGACGTGCAGATATGTGTAATAACCGAGTCCCACTCCATTGTACGTAGTGTGCTGCCATTTACCCACGTCTCTATCAGCCCCATGCCCTAATTTTCCAAACAGCTCCTGTCCTGAGTAGATGAGGTACACCTCATTGGTCGTTTCACCACCATGCAAAAGTGTAGCAGCACCGATCTGCAAATTATGTCCAATCTCGTGTACAAAATAGTAGCTGCCTCCAGAGGTTGATATGTCGTTCCAATCGCAATACATGTGACTCCATGATGGGAATCCCATCATTGGGTAACCCGCGTGCCCATATCCAGCCCAAATTTGTACGTCACACGCGAATACCATCTGGCCTGCCTTCGTGTAATCTGTTCCACGATAGTTATGTATCGTCTTGATCAGTTTGTCCATGTAATCTCCACCAAGCACCGCACTGGTTGCGTTGAATTTGATCACGTCCCCAGTTAACAGCGCTGTGACCATATTTTCACCGTTGACCACTGTCCAGAGTACGCCGCGGTTTTTCTCCACCTCTTGTGGGAATCTCTCAATGGATTTGGGGTCCCGTAGATCCACATACGGATGCTTGTAGACATTTTCAAATCGTATTGTTACGTTAACTCCGGCTGGTAGTTGTAAGAATATCGGTCCACCATGAGGACTGCAAGTTTGACCCTGCGCACTCAGTGGTATACGGGTGGAGACAACAGGTGTGCGAACCCAGGAACCGTGGTGTTCAATTCCATCCGTTTGGCAATTTATCCGAATATGCTGGTCATGGAAGTTGGGATGTGAATTTTCGAGGACTGTCCATGAGAATCCCTCTCCCGGCTTCGCGTAAGCGGATGTGGGGATAAAGCCGGAATGAAATGGAGCGTGGATTGTTGCAGTTATATTGGTCGGGCTCATTGTTGGTGCTACGTCAAGGGAATTGTAGTACAGTCCAGGAAGTGTAGTACAAGTCTTGCCAGTCTGACGTAGCAATATGACATTGTAATTGTAGACAGCGTTGTCCGTGTGTGGATCCTTTTTATAGGGACAGATAACGCAAGGGGCAATGTGTCGCATGTATGGATCGAATCGCTGTACCATGAGTTGGATTTCTTTTTGCACTTCTGGTTTTCTCCACTCTTCCCAACTCCATGCATCGTCAATTCGCTTTGTTCGGAAAAGGGTCCAGCTTTTGACATATCGATGTAGTTCATATGCGAGGGGTGTGAATCGCACAGTTGGAATCATACTTTGCAAGTCTATATCTTGTTCGTGCGTCCAGATACCGTTCCGCACGTACTCGATCTCCAACCTGGCGAGTAACTGCCTAAGGTTGTCTTCTCCGTCTCCGTGAATAAACCCGACCACTGCCGAATTTTCACCTGAAGTCAACTGCGAATAGACTTTTTCCACATCGAATTTGTCAGTTCTTTTCATCAGGATTATGTCACCCGGTTTGTAGGCGGATTCGACCCGCACGAATTCAGCATTATTGTGTTTTCCGTTTGTGAGCCACTGTTTCAGACTGTGGCGCCATTCATCGTATTTTGTTGCGTTGGGCAGCTGGTCAATCACCTGAATCCCGAATATCACAACAATCCTGGCATTTTGTCGTTTCACGGCCATAGCTACTGGGCGATCTTGCACTATCCCCAGTACTACGTCCTTGTGGTCAACCCTCGGTCTCCACTCCATCCATATTGGCTGGACAAACAGCACTTTCTGGGTTCCCGCAATGGCTCTTCTGGTTTCCTGCAAACGCAGAAGGAGAGGAAGTGGGTTAGTTGTCGTAGGGGCAAAGCGTTTTACGCGTAAACTTTCGTCGGCTGCTAGGGCATTTGATAACGTCGTCCCGTTGTAATCACACGGACAAGCGAAACCTCCAGAAACCAACATATTGCTGGCTGTTCTGACAAGAAACTCGCTCAGAGTGCAATAAATGCATAAATTTGCCCTCTCTAGTACAGACGCTCATGTTAGCCTTGACTGGTCAACATGTCACTGGCCTGTAAATTCATTGAACTAGCCGAATCTGCATATGCTAAAGCTTCCAATTGGCTTTCACGCTGATGCAACAATATCTTCTCGCATTACCACGACTCGCATCTAAGGATGTCGATGTGACTTTTGCACGATCGCGTCCATTGCATGCACACTATTGCGAAAGATTGTTTAGTAAGCGTAACTCTGACACAGACGATTCCTGATATTGGTTTTGATGAGACCAGGTGGTGGGAAGGCGCGATGAACTTACCACGTAACAGCTTTCAGGAATCGGTTCTTCTGGTGGCATTTGAGGTGCTAACGCCTCGTGCAGCAGAGTCCCGAATGCTTGCACCTCGGACATAATAATTGGTTGAATAGGAGCGGGAGAGTTGGGATTTTCGCGACCGATTATGATCAGCTGGACTGGTTTCTTCGGATGCAGTATTATTTCTTCTCCTTTACGCGTAAACATAATTCCTTTGGCGAGTATATCCCAAGGATAGCGTTGTCTGAAGTAGCAAGGTGGCACATAATCGCCGTAGGTGTGAACATCGAATGACTGATTGATTCCTTGATTACCTGCAAGTTTCGCACAAAATGTGTGAAAACAGGTTAAAAATATGATTAGCTGAGAAAATCCATTTTAATTGCCGCATGTAAGAATCAGTGGTTGCCGTCAGGCCGCCCGTTTGTTGGTTTCCGCCTTGAATATTGGCTCATTTGTGATCTCGACCATACCCCGTACTCGTATAGCGTTCGTGGTGCAAACTCTCGTGGCTTTTTACTAGCAGTGGATTGTATACATACTTCAAAGCTGCGAAAATATACATCCCATACGCTGACGGTGAGTCAAACCCACTCGCCAAAAGTGGTAGCCCGCAAATCTGCCATGCTTCACACATAGATGCATTCGTTTATCACCTAGTTGACTCATGTTTCCTGGAGATTTACAAGCATAATTGATGCCACGTTCAAGCTAGAACCATCTCGTTCCAGACCCATGAACATTGACCAATTCTGCTGTGAGCATTATAAATGAATGTACAATTCCCCAACTTGATGCTGTTTTCTATTTCTAAACTAGGCGATTGTTTAATGCACTACACATAAGGTTGTTGCAAATTCTTCGACAGCCCACAGCCGGTTTGGGGTTCATCAATTAAACGCAATCGCCGATTCCCCGTCAACCGTATGTTCTAATTGAACCCACACTGGACTTGTAACATCGCAAACGAGAGATTCAGCTGGGTTCCAGGTGATTCTCTCGCAAAACCAAATTGATTTACAAAGGAGCGTATTTAGGCGATTGCTTAATTTATCTCATCCGAACGATATTGTGTGATTCTTGGGTCCTTTTGGGTTATTGGGATCAAGGAGGTGTGTAACCGTAGCGGCAGCCTGATGGTGGCCAACCGCACGCAAACACACCCTCAGCTAGGACTAAGCCGATGAGGTTTTCACTAACGCCTCCAAGACGCGAATCGGATGAATTCAACCAGGACTTCCCGGTATTTATTCACACAGCTACCATCGTGCTGTGATGAACTTGATCCAGCTAGCTTATACAATGATTAATCCCGGCGACATGGGCCTGTTCGTTAATACTGGATTGTACACAACGATGAACGCAAACCATTACCCCTGTCCATTCTGCCTCTCCATCATTAATACGTATAGACCAAAAGATTAGGATGTAATCCAGACTTATCCGAATGCAATGCCATCATGACACACCCGTTCAAGTTTATATTTTTTGAAGTGTACTTCCTATACATGTGAAACCGGGAGAACAAACGCGGTGTTTCGGCCATAGAAATTATTTCTCTCGTATCAAAGTAATTTACACACACAAGGACGCATAGTATGTTTCCGCCAGAAGATGAGCTTCCACACTTCTAGCTCTTGTGTTATTGGTTAGGTAACTATAGCTAGATGTTGCAGTCACCATCTCCTAGAAACAAGGGTTGTTTATTTTCTACAGACATCAGTTATTGTCCACCCAAGACAAGACAAATTTCGAACTGGAGATTTGAGATCATTCGAATAGCAACCCAAGGGAGCAGCGTTATTCCAATAAGTTGACTAGTAAGGGTGTTCAGTTGAAATACACTTACCAAAACTCCAGACATCTTGCACGTGCAGGTTAATCGAGGTCAGATTGTAGACGGCACCAAGATCCACATAGTAATACGGGAATTCAATGAGCGCTGGTGCAAACGGCTGTTTCAAATCCCCATTTGTGAGGTAGTCCAACCACCGTCCTTCGCCCGCAGGTCTCTTTCCCAACGCAACATTTTCAAGGACATCTATGAATAAAAACCATCAAAGCCCAAATAAATTCTATGAAAAGAGGTAATAGAATTTTAATCTGGATGAATTCTGTTCTTGGGCGAATAAGCCTAGATTACCTGCAGCTTATCGTTCAACATTCCGATCACTACGGTGAGCATTTGCTGTGGAATCCCTGAATAAGTTACACTCGTGGTCACGGGAATGTCGTGTTTACCCCGTGATGTTCTCGTAGACGAGAAACAATCACTGTAGTGCACTAACCTTCCGCCAATACCTGGCAACACAATGAGAGCAAGATGACCGGCAGCATTGCGTAGTGCCATGAAACAACTGAGAACAATGGGCTTATTTATACTTGCAAATGGACCACTTTTGTAGGAACAGTTATATCAATCATATGTGACAGCCGAATTCTAAATCTTGGTCTAGCCCCAGTTACGGGGAATTCGTTTCAGAGTTATGTCTGTAACGCACTAATAACCTGCACGATTGCGGTGCCTGTAAGCTAATTCTAATTGACGTCAACTAATTTTTCGATGGATTTCTCACTGA
>NIRI02000036.1:0-27113 GCA_003604175.2 Clonorchis sinensis | reverse complement strand
CTTGCAGGAGCCACCGTTCCACCTTTGCGAAATCACTAATCGTGACTGCGACAAATACCTACCAGCTGTGCATAGCGTGGACCATTTCGGAGGTGTTCTTCATACCTCCGGAATTCATCCATAGGCGACAGGGGTAAAAGGGGTTACGTAAGCTCCTGAGAACTGCTTGTGGGCTTCTGAGAACTCCTCGCGGCGACTAAAACGTCCCGCTTCATATGCAGCCTCTCCTCTTAAAATTCTCTATAACGTAGTTAAGTTAAAACATGTTAACTTATTCACTGAGAATGAGGTTGAGTAGGTCTTCGGAAATTACGTTGGCCTTTGAATTTGGAGAGTTCCTTCTAGAAAATAAAGTAAACAGCATGTAAAACAAACCCGATTAGCGGCGTCAAATTGCGTGGTTCGAGATCGCCCACGGCAGGAAGTGTTGTATAGGTGGAACTTCTGATAGAATTTGGATGGTGGTAACGAAGTAAACCGTACGTTCCACATATTATCGGGGCATCACCTGTAACGGGTGGCGCGTCAAAAGCGGGAATTTCACTAGTTTTCGAGACTGTCGGATTGGTACGTCTAAAGCTAAGGAATAAGCAGGCTGAAAAGTTATAAGGTGCGATAGGAACGCACAGGCTTTTTGGAGCTGGTGGGCTTGTGACAACGTTTGCAAGCGAAGTGGTATCACCACTGTGCCCAGGTTCCGATCCGTCGTTTGTAAAATCAGACGCCAGTCGTTTCTTTTTACTGCAACCATCGTAATATGAGTGATGAACATACTGTTTGCGCCTCGATCCCCGTGGGAGCCCTTCCTCGTGCTGTTCTGCATAGGAAGTGTGCCCTGGGTCAAGGGGTTCCTGCTGCGCACTCAGTGCATCCGCAAAAGTTTCTAAAAATATTTTTAAATGGCCATGAACTTACTGCAACGCCGGAACACCTCGTATGTGCACGAATTCAGTGGACACTTTGGTACGGTGCCCCTCAGCAAGATGATATATAAAATACTTGTTGTGCACGAGGGCCAAAGGACTGAATCAGGTGGTACGAACCACGATTCATGCTCCATGCCAACAAAGTTGTCCGCGAAAATCACAACGGCGTACATGGCTGAAAAACATGTTCCAAATACGAAATTCCAGAGAAGAATGTCCGTTTCTCCCCCTAATACAATTCACCAACTTTCTAAATACTATGCTCCAGTGCCATGATAACCCACCTACCCCCACACCTTTCTTCAGTATATTACCTTCCTGGATATAAATAAGTGTTTTCAAGTACAAATTTTTATATGAATGAATCAAAAAAATTACAAGGGCATCATTTGTCACTCCTGGTGGCTCTCTGCAGGCGTTTTCGAACTTTCTGCCGTTCGTTTTCAAGCCGGCAATGAACAATTCCCTTGACTTGCTGTAGGTTGGTGTTTGAGAACTTCTCAGTTGTCGCGTCTGTAATGAAAAAATGTAGTTATTGAATTTCATGCAGCCGCTTGTTCAATAACATAGTATAAAATGATCATTAAATACTTGCAAATAACTCCTTGGGCCAGCCTGGTTGACCCGAAGGCTCCTTTTTCATTTATACCGCGCCAATTGAGAAGTACGGCGAGCCTTGGTGCCAGCGTCCGTGTGAGGATGTTGGACCAGTACAGTTGCACATCACCAGCCACCTGTAGGAGCCACCTTTCCACCTTTGTGAAATCACTAATCGTGACTACGACAAATACCTACCAGCTGTGCATAACGCGGACCATCTCGGAGGTGTTCTTCATACCTCCGGAGTTCATCCATAGCCTACAGGGGTTAAAGGGGTTCAGTGAGCGCCTGAGAACTGCTCGTGGGTACTGAAGCATCCAGCTTCATATGCAGTCCCTGGAGCAATGAGTAGATCCCCTCCAAATCTCTATAACATAGATAAGTTAAAACGTGGTAATTGATTCACTGAGAATGAGTTTGGCCAGGTCTTGGGAAATTACGTTGGCCTTTGAATTTGGAGAGTTCCTTCTAGAAAAAAAGAAAACAGCATGTAAAACAAACCCGATGAACGGCGTCGAACTGCGTGGTTCCGGACCACCCACGGCACTTAGGACCACACTTTGCTTCTCAGTGATATCATTCAGTAGGTTCCAGGACTCCAAAGAAAGCCTAGCCTTGTGTCCGATTGGCATAGCTCGGAGTAAGATGAGGAATTTTCGTACCAAACCAAGACATAAGCTGTGCAT
This sequence comes from Clonorchis sinensis, assembly GCA_003604175.2. Lineage (NCBI taxonomy): Eukaryota > Metazoa > Platyhelminthes > Trematoda > Opisthorchiida > Opisthorchiidae > Clonorchis > Clonorchis sinensis. The sequence goes on along the minus strand of NIRI02000036.1, from coordinate 24,901 downwards.
GTAATCTGGTGGAAACCCGTCAATCATGGGAAAGTTCAACTCCTCCATAGAACTAGGACCTATATAGTGATTCTCTTGCTTTCGGGTCCGTAAATCAGCTTCACGGAGTTAGGGGGCTGTTAACGCGGGAAAAGTCATTCGTGTGCCAATTTGCACACTCTTCTGTGTGCAATAATCACAGCCGTAATATCCTGTATTTCCCTTCACTTGCTTCAGAAATGACCTAGCAGGACTGTCACAAATAATACATACAAGACGGATGGTGTGAATGTGTTAAACTCCGGAAACACCGTTCACTAAGACGTCGGTCAACTCAGTGACTGCGTCAGACATCAACTGTAGGGCATCGTTCAGCTTGTTCTTACCACAGTTTATTCCAATAACGAAAGGCTGACCGAGAAAGGGGGAGATTATGCGGGAGAGTATAGGCCACACCTGGGTACGCGAGTTATTGTAGGTCTGAATACCATCAACGTTCATTTGAATATCGATATTAGTCACCCTAGTGTGAATCTCACGGAGCTGCCGCAACAAACCCGCTTTCAGTCCAAGGTGGGTGTACATCCCACCGGCCTTCTGTCGCACGCAGCACCGACGAGGAATTTTCATTAGGGTCCATGGATTCTTCGGAAGAGACGGAAAAAAGTATCTGAGTTCGTCCAACACAACGGCTAAACCGGATAAAGTTAGGTTCAGCCTTCGCGCCATCGGACGAGCAGCCGTTAAAATATTCCTACGCGGTTGTGAACCGTTTAAAAAGGATACTGTTGAAAAGCAATATAGGTGTAGGCAGAACATACGGACCGACCCCTTCAGCGACTTGCACTGGGCTACCTTACGGCAAAAAGCTGAGTTGTCTACAGTAACCGAAAGGTTCTCCAGAGACCGCAGTGGTGAATGGACTTCTAGTGCCAAAGTACTGATTACAGGAATTGGGGAGACCGCCGGCGAACAGTATTGTAACGCAGAGCCTAGTTTATCCCCTGGGACAGTCAAATGTGGCATATCTGGAACCTATCAACTGATTAATTATGAATCTTACCCTCAGAGATTCGACCAAAGGCATTGTGGACGCATTCATCTGTCGGGCAACGACAACAGCCGGTTGCTGCAACCGCCTGGCGTGCTTTCCTAAATAACGCTGTCCTCAAAGGGCTTCTTCGCGAAACACGAACGTATTTTGAGCGCACTGACGATTCCTTAAAGTGAAAAAATATCTTTTGCAATTTTCGTACACGTCAAAGCACCAGGCATAAAGCATAGCAAAGCTCAAAAAAACTCAAACTCATAGCCGCACGTAAGGAAAACCAGAACGCAGAGCTTCCCGCCAATAATGGCGCTGCACACTAAAACAAAACCACTTAAATCAGTTGACAGTTTACATTTCGTGGGGACACGGAACTGCAAGGCACTGTGGTTTTTTATCACTGCGAGACAAATAAAGAAGCTTTGATGCCTCTTAAACGACTCGATCTCCTGCGGCCCAAAAGCCGAACAGAACTGCGGAAGTTCTGCACAGGTTTTGCACCCAGGAGCGGACGCGTTCTAAATGGGCAGTACGGAAGAATTATTAGAACTGGACGTCAAGATTTGTTTAAACGCATGCGTTCAAGGCCATTGTCGAGTGGATGAACGCCACAATTTCGAATTGTTTTCTGTTGCGTCGTATTTGTCGAGTTTGTACCGTGACATTTTCATTAATCATAAACAAAAATCGAAAAATGGGAAAGCGGTGAGGCGGTAGGAGCTGAAGTTTTACGATGGATACCAACAGCAACTTTATAGTCAGATTTTGTGTAACTTGGTCTTCGTATCAGTGCTATTTCGGCCAAGATTCACTGGGGATGCCCCGGCTGATCACTTAGCACGAGGCTGATTGACCTGAATGAACCATTCTTTTCCAGAGTGATACTAAACAGTCCCACGACCCCACACTACTTCCCACGCATAATATGTGGAGGGGCACATATGAGCGTTGAGTTCAGAATAAAACCCGATTCTTGTATCGTTTTTGGTAGAGAAGTTTCGCAGGGTGTGTCTTTAAACACAGTAAGCTGCAGCTTCTTCGGAAGTCATAACGACAGGGAAGCATAACTTTCACCGTCACAGATGAAAGCCACGCCGAAGACCTGTTTTGAGTTTGTCGAAAGTATCACGAAGCGGACTTAATTTGGGGGCATTCACACAAGCGTCATCGTCCTGAACAGCATGACTTCAGTGTTTAACACTGACGATCCCTTGCCGTACAAACATGAATCACCTAAAGCCTTATTGTGAACAAAATAATAAAGATGGACACGGAAGGGACCTTACTACAATCATTCCGAGGTGCATACACCTTCAGACACTCATTCAGGCAATTTGGATAGAAACTAACAACCAGAACGCCACTGAATTCGGTTGGCATCCATATCCTGCAGCGTTTCCAACCAGGCGCAGCGGGAATCACACGGTCCCCATCCTGGAAGGCGAGTAGCACCAACAGCACCCAAATGTTTCGTAATCTCCTTCATACCGCTCTGCCAGGTCAAGGGTTGGCTGCCTCTCTGCTTCCGCCAATCCTAATTGGGCAAACGGTGATTCGGTTTGCGTAGAATATGATCAGACCACAGTAGCCTATGGCGCTGGATACATTCTATGGGAGTCCTCGTGATACAACGGAACATCCGTTTTCTAACTGTCTTGTTGCGGAATCGACAACAATAGCCTACACCACCTAGGGCTCTGAGACAACGGTTATAGAACACCCCAAGTTTGGCTGCTCGCACAAGCTATGTCCCAGCTATAAAGCAAAACAGCCCTTGTGTTAGCCTGATACATAAGACCATTGAGATTCAGGGATAGACCAAGTTGTCGCCATTGTTATCCTAAATTAGCGGATGCAATCAAAGCTTAGAAGATTCGTGCATTGACCACCTATGTCACACTACAATAACACCAACGATGAAGCGGTGATATTCCCACGAAAAAGCATCTACTGAAGTCTGCGCATTTTCATTGGCGACGCACCACATTTAATGTCTCCTAAACTGAAACTTCACAAATACCAGTTAACTTTGTACTAAAACCACTCCCGACCGACTGATAACCAATATCGGGTTATCTCAGCATACGGCGAGAGAGTAGCCTTCAGCGGATTAACACATCATCTGAGGAAGTCTTCCAGTGAATACTTATTTCATGACTTTGCGAAATAAACAATGACCGATGGATCATCATTCCTGCAAGTGCTGTTTGCATATGGTAAGTAATGGAAATCTAGAAAATCGCAGCAGGGTGGAATGTGCGGGTATGAAATAGGAGACTAACGACAGGGCATCCTACTATCGGTCTGGTTAATGTTAGGGCGCGACCTTGAAAGCTATTGCACGAACAAGTCAGCTTCATTGTAGATTCCACCAACGCGACCCTTCCTACCGTTTTTTTAATTCATAGAGAAAACTGGCAGTGCTCATCCAAATAAACATGCTGGGAAGCAATCCCGGTGCTTCATAAATCGCTATCAGGGAGTGTGTACACTCATGCCAGACATAAACAGCTATTTTCCGAAGAACGCTGCACAAATCGCGTGCACAAGTTGGGGCGCTCTGACTAGTCGTTCTCCGAATATGTACGACAGAAGAGCTGTTTAAGTAAGGGAGACCTATTAACCAGTTGAACCTGGCTTCCTTTAAAGAAAAACGCTAAAATTCAACAGATCGGTTGCTGGCTGATTTAGCGGTGGGGACTAGAAAGGCTTCGACGGCAGAGCCCAACTGGTAGTTTGAGATGCATGCAGTGGCTAAAATAACTAGCAATACACCTTAGATTTGGTCTTATAACCTTGTGTCGCTCTTCAAAATCTCCATGATTAGATATCTTTCTCTTGTAGACTAAAACCAAAATGCTACCGAAAGAAGAACTTGACAATTTTGTGTTCAGTGCGGTAAGCTGACAAACATTGACAAAATTCTTATGAGATGATAGCCCAAAATGAGAGCCTTTGAATGGAATGACGAAACAAACGATATAGATATCATAGAGCTGGTAACGCCAGTGAAGCTTGCACCTGTGGGAACCAAACCGTAATTCACAAATTCAAATGTGGGAAATGCTTGAAACAGAAAGCCGATCAAATGGAATGTTCATAAGCAGCGATTGAGAGTAACCATGGAGGATGTCAAGTGTAAGTTTGCACAGTTTTATAGATACTGATCAAAGTGAATTCTTATCCAAGTGGTGACGATAATTAGACTCAAGAACTCAGGCTTGCCAATTACCATTTCCAGGAGATTTCGAAGACTTGTCAAGTAAGTTGTGTCGATAAAACACTTATCTGACAATGTCTCAGTACTCCTGAGATGGATAAGCTTGTATTATCACTTGCGAGATATTTCGATGCATATTTCGAATCAATGCGTTATGAAGAAACAGTCGCCGAGTCACTTTTGTAAGTCATAATCGGGATCATTACTTATCAACAGTCTTCCGACATCAAACCAGATGATAAAGATAAAACAGATGAAGCAACAGGTCAATGTTTGGTTGGTCGGGGCAGCCGAAGCTTACGCGAACTTGCTAATGATTGCCCATACGGACTACTTTGAACAGCAACAAAAAAAGCGCAACGCGCGCTACCCTATTGATCCGGACAAAGAAAAGCAGAGGGAACATGAACTATTCGAAACAATCTACTGGTATTTGGTGTTCTGCGTATGGGTTATAATGAACCGAAAACGATTCGAGACCATTTGCAGTGAAGTTGGATGGTATGTGATATAACTACAATATCTAGAAATATTCTGCATTGTTCTTCGTAAGAATCACATTGGCATAGCAGCAGCATTCTCCAAGTTAAAAAACACCACGCACTAAGAGAAATCATTACGGTAGTAAATATTGTTATATTTCATTGGAAGTTACGTCCGTGAGTTTGAATAACCGAAATGTATACTTCAGACGGGTGCATCCAGGGGTTAACAGAAATCATGAAGTCACGGATCGTGCGAGTAATAACAGCAGACGGTTGGTAGGGCCGTACGACACTGTTTTCGGACAAATAGATGCAAGTTAAATGAGGTTTAAATGATCAAATTAGTTAATAGTGTTGGCAGATGATGAAATCATCAATTGTATCTGTAGGATAATATCAACCACGAATGACCCATCGGCGGGAAAAAAAGATTGAATCGTCACAAAACATCGTCGCGTATGAATTGAGGTTAAGGTGAACGTGTAGGGCAGACAAATAGATAAACACCTTCTGCAAGACAATGATGGTCCAGCTAAGCATACATTCAACGGAAAGTTATCAGTTTAAAGATGGCTCATTTTGAAAATTCACTGCATTACTGTGGGCATATCAAACATTCCCGTTATCACATGGTGTGAAAACATTCCTTCTAGGTTTATCCGATCAGAAATGTTTAATTCACTCGGTCGAGTTGGACCGGAGCAATTGGTCAGAAGGTCAAGTCGCATTGAGTTGGTTCAAGAAATATATGAAAGAGATCTTCCACGGGCACGTATGATCAGGTTGGGTGGTGCATTTCAATAAATATTAACTTTATTTAGCCAGCACTCACCAGCTCTCCGAATCTTGAGACACCATCCGCGAGATCAGTCGGCCTATCTGTTCGGTAATGTGGGGACGAACAATACAGACAAGTAACTCAACAGCATATAAACTTAACATTTAGACGAATTGCTCGGATACTGGTGGACGCGAAATTACTGAATCACCGTGATATCGAGTCCGACAGGTAAGCGCTTTTATGTTGCGGCCTGATGCAGCTGTTACATTAGCGTTGGAATCCTGGGTAAACCGAGATCAGACTACGATGAAATGCTGATACCCGAGGAGGAGACAGAGAACAAAAAGTGTTGATATTTGGTGGCCAGTATCTACGACTTTTCGGTCTCACTAAAGTAAGTACAAATGCGTCTCTTTAGGAAAAAATAGAAGTTGCGTGTATTTATGCTTCAAATTTTAAGGAACCATAACACTAACCATCTCATATCCTCACGCGATAAGCAAACCCATATAAAATCACGATGCAACTATCCAGTTCACACAAAAAAATTCCTCTAAACAAAACAGTCGCGCCCAGTCAACGAACATATACGTCTCCCATGAAGTCTGGATTACATGTAATCGTGAATAAGCAACAAAACTTGAAGGCAGCCTCGGCCTGGTAATGAGGTTCCGACGAACTCAAGCTTCTGTAAACATAGGTACCAGGTCTGGCATATATATTCACCCATCACTAACAACCCATTACAGTATACATATATATTCACACTTTTATACCACATCCAGCAGAAAACAGCTACCGGAATAAAACTAGGGAAATCTTGGGATTCCATGCTATGCAGTCAGGTAGTGTCGGCAGATTTAAGTAAAAATCCGCTGTCCCCGGAGAGTATGTACGTAGAAATTCTGTCCAGTTCGAAACATATTAGTGCCGAATTCCACTGATCAATCCAGATCACATAAATCCCAGCCCGATATAGACGAACTCACATCAACGAAGCTATGGCCAAAAACTTACTTTAAATTACAGTGAAAACATCCGGTGAAACTCCAGGCACGTGGCTTGGTAACTATCAGATATTCTACGAGGACCGGTGACCTATCAGAAAAAACCTTCCTGACTATGCGTAATTAGCTGGATGCTTGTCGAAATTAGTCGACACCTTGTCAGAAAAAGAAACAAAACTGAAGCTTCCAGGATGGTTCAGACGAATATGTGGATGCAGCACCCTAAACCTTCACTTTGTTGCGTCGGCGCCTTTCTTTGGTTCACACAATGCCACTGTGGTCTCTTCTCACAGACCATAGGTCGCAGTTGTCTACTTCAGTCGTCTTGAAACGTCCAGCTTTGTCAGTGGCTACGGTGGCAACGGCTATATACCTAAAGCAGACGGCGGTAGTTTGAATTTCCGTTCCTACTAAGGTGGCCCACGGAAAACAGCCGTAAGTCTGAGCCAAAAAGAGTCCTTTGAAGGTCAAGGCAAAAAGGCCCCTCCATTGGGTGCCACATCCATTGGCTCAGTCAACACCACCGTAGCTTCAGGTAATCTAGCAAGTCAGGAGAAGCCCGACTGAACCCATTCCGTTGTCTTTCACGACCGAATATTTCTAACAACATCGCGTTGACCGACTGATAAGTTTCACCACTCTAGCATACCTTGGCGAAAAGGTAGACACGAGATGTAGAGCACTGATCCGGGGTAACACCAAGTATCACGTGCACATACACATTCAAGGAAGGTGCTGCGTGATTAATTGGCCATTGGTGGGTCAAAGACAAAGGACGAAGTGCCTAAAATCAACTACAGATGTTTGATTGTACCATCTAACACACGTTGATGTGCCCCCAAAAGGGTTTCATTTAACTTCGAGACAACTCAGTGTTAAGGCGTCAAACTGCTAACCGGGAGGTCCGTGGTTCGACTGGCATGGCACCCAAATGATGTTACAGATGAACGATTCTATTTTATATTCTGCATTCAATCGAGTAAGTCGTGCAACATCAAAATATCTTCTGGACATGTTCCTAAACCAAATTTTAACAAAGTTGAGGCAACTACTGTTGTATCGAATTCTAGAAAGGACAAACAGTCAGAATTATCTACATGAGAATATGACTCACCCACCGTTGTTTACAAACCATAGGTAAGATCTCCCTTCCTGTTACCTACACTGATTTTGATATTAACTCCTTGTCCCTACATTTCATTACAGAATTTTCAAGAAAGGCGAGGAACCCTGTCTTCAAATAGTTGCCTTAAAATAATCAAGCGCGTTTATTGAAATAAAGTTACGCTTGCTATCCGACGATTCGCCTTATCATGCGTGGTCTTGAAAACCAACCATTACGCTCCAAAATGTCAGGAAATCAAATATTTTGAAACATCCTTCGGACCACAGAAGCTAAAAAATTCCTGCAAAATACATTGCTCACTGGTACTTTTAGACTCAGGCATCCCCCTCACAAACTTCGATTATCATGAATGCCTTACAAGTAGCGTAAGTTCGACAAACCGAGAGAGAAGTAGATTATCGTCCAGTCAACTAACCTATGCTTGGGTGAGAGGACGGTGGAAAGCCCGCCACACTGGGTAAGCCGTTAGCCGACCGAAATAAACTTGCAGTATGAGTGCTAACCAGATTTCTGACGATAGCTGAAATTATCAACGAATGCCTAAACGAGCCTGGTGTGTCAAACTTAATATTTCAAGTGTTCGTTTTTAGGAATCTGCTAAACTGTCTGCTTCAAATGACTGTTTTTGAAATCTTCACGCATGCTAGAGAGGAGCTGAGAGATACCCATAGGGCTGGACGATGAACGCGTTTCCGGCTATTGACATCAAAGCAGAAATACTCAAACCTCAAGCAATCGTATCAAAGCCTCCGGTGGTCACGGTCGTTCTGCAAGATGCAATCATAGCCCGGGATTCGTGGTTATGCATGTTAAGCAAAAAGGACCCAGTTATTGGAAAGTTTCTGTCGGGGATACGTGTGAATAAGCCAATCCTGTGCGGAAACCTGTAAAAGGACTTCGAGAGGTGGGCTAGAAAAATGTTTAAACAACGTCAATACAGTTCAAACGTAGGAAGTCTCCTTTGAAACAGATGAAGCGGCGAACGGTACGGTATGGACATACTCCCAAGGTAAACAGCCTTGATTAACCCAAAAAACGTAGGACAGCCAGAAAGTCAGTTGTTGCAGTTGTTATACTCAGAATGTATGTTAAAGTAGAAATGAACAGAGTTGTGGCCTGTGACTCCACGGCATGGTACAATAGAAATAGCCATCGTACGTGAGGGGCCTGTGTACCAAGGCTCGCGACGGCTCGGATGCCAGTTAACGAAGTGGAGTTCCGCACCAGCTGGCATTCAAGACATGACAAGAATTGGACAAACATATCCGAGCAATATCAGCTCATGTTCCCCAAAAAGTGAGACATTTTGACAAAACCACATGAGGGATTTCCAAGCATCATAGTGCTCTCCAGCGGCACCGATCGACGAGAGACAACATGAGCGGTCTTTGACATACAAGTATAAAAAGTATGTAAACCTTGAGTGAGACTGGCCAGCAGGCTTGCCAAGCACACGTCATTTGCTTGACGATAAAGGTGTTCTTTAATTTCCGAAGGCCGGTCTCCCACGCCAGTAGCAGAGGATAGTAAAGAGAGACGTTTGGTTAATGCGTTGATTTCTCGTAAGCGAGCGCGGTTTACGGGTAATTCACCAGCTGCGACAGCCGAAACGTAGGCCCGGATTAGAGACAGTCGGTTGTACAGCATTTGGGTGGCCTGGTAGTTACCCAGGAGGTGTTCCGCAGTCTGAAATTTGGGATGGCAGAGAAAAACTAAGTTAAGGTAATCAGGGACGAAACAATGTGATGGCAGATGGAGATTCTAACATCTCACAAACCTATGTAATATATTATTTAGCACGAAAGCCGTCTGAGAGACTGTGCACCAGAGAAGATCAATGGTGAGCAATTCACTACTGTAACGGAACCTACCATAGAAGATGTTTGTCCAGTGCTGGTCATTGAGATACGAGCAACGTAGTCAACCCCAATACGTTCGGCTTCATCAGTTGCCAGTGTGTACAAAACCTAAAAGAGAGCAAGCTCAGGATCTAAAATAAAAGCAACAACGACATGGTGAATGTAGGAATAAAAAAGATCGTGAAAAGTCTGGGTATCGTTGGTGTGACTCACCTTACAGAGTGCCGTCCGTATGGTCCCCACTATGACTGGTTGTGCTATAGATGTGGCTGCTACTTGATGTCAGTGGCGCTCTTGTTACAATGAAACTTTCAATTAAATTGTGGTTGTACGGCAGCGAACCATCATTGTCCAACACTGATGTTTTGCTGTCGACGATTATGGTGATGCATATAGGAATTCAGATCAGATTTCAAATCTTGCTTGCGTTTGCCCTCTCCTGCTTCCTATTGAACGTAAAAGTGCGCTTGGCACATTGTTTACGGCTGGGGGGCTGACTGACTAAGCTCGACTTTTTTTTTATAAAGAATGAGCAAAACGCGACGTCCATTGATATTTCCTTACAAGACGATAAATGTGGAGCGTCAGAAACCAAAGGGATGAAAAGTTGTGGTTTCGGGTCTTGACCAGCATCTTAAATAACGCGGAGATTTCACAACAAGCGGATGCAGTTGTTATGTCCACTAGGTGAGAATTTCAGAATACTGGAAGTTTCGGCCAAACTAGAACAGTGGCAAGAGTGGAATGGTTTCGTTGCATTATAGATAAGGCTGCACAGGAGAGCAGTGAGTGGGACATTGGTCGGTATTTATTCAGATACCAAATGTTTAGTCACACGTAGTCCACGTATAGACTCTTCGAGCCTAGAACTCTGGACTGTAAAGGAGAACAAACCGGAAGAAAGTTCCTCGTGATTAAAATATGAGGACTGTTTTGTACTTTTTGTGCGAACTGATCCCACGTCAGGAAGCGCAAAAACAATGATCCATTTTGAGTCGCTCCATTCCTTGAACCAGTAATGTAATGTAATGTAATCAATTCAACGGAGGATAAGTAATCCCTGGATTGCATGCGCATGTAATCCTTCAGCTTTTAATTTCTACAGAGAGTATCCGACATCAGCGTCCGACCTTTCCAGTAGCTTTACTTTGGTAAAGTAAAAATAGTTTACAACTAACAAAACACATCAGAACAAACGAAACAAATAGAACCATTAGGAATCATTCCCTGTACTCTGCCCAAGGCTTCAGGAACCCAGTAACATGGGTGATTCCAGTTTGACTTTGGCCTCACCGAAATCAATGTACAAATACACAACTGGCCAGAAGAGAGTATCACAAACTACAAAGCATTAAAAGAACAATATACTGTCCTCCACGGAAGCAACTTACATGATCCAAAAGAAACAGTATTAGTAACGCAATTGGTAAGGCTTCTGGGGACTCTAAAACCTTATTTTGTTTGTCTGATGTCAAAATCAGATTGGTCGTCTGGAGTTTTGGTTAGAAGTTCCCACTGAACTGCTACAATATAGCCAAAAATGCTACGGACAAGCCACATGCCGAATTCCTTATCATACTAAATATCAACATCATCATTCTCATCATCACTGATAACAATACAACAGTAATACATACTGGTGCTTAACAACCATACAACAATGAGGGAAGGCTTAGTAGAGTGGGAAGAAGGGAAGGGTGAGAAGTTAGTGCGAAGAAGCCCTGCGTACTTGAAAAAAGATGCCTACATCTTGGGATAACATGAGAATAAACAGACCCATCAACGGGGTCAACTCAACGTCTTTTGTGAACCTCGACCGACATAGGCCCGGCGCACGATAGACGAAATTTAGCTGGGCAATCAGGTTAGGAAATGATGGCGTGTCATGTCCTGCAGAATTCCCTACCACTTTCAAGAAGATCGCGTGAGCCCCAGTCAGGAAGGCGCGAAGATCCTAAACCACTCAGTTTGACAAGTAGGCCATTGTGTCCTGTCCTCCACGAACCCCGTCAACAGTCGCTCGGAAGAGAAAAAACGTTTTCTTCATTAAATAGTGGTTGGGTATACGTAGAACATACGGAAGCCACCTCAAACGTGTCAGTTTAATCGGCTGTTCTAACAAATCAGATTCGTTACCGAGTACCCGCTTCCGCACTAATCGTAATCATTGAACCAGCCAGATCTTTCCATGCTGTGGTCATTCGTGTACAAACGCTTGAAGGTACCTAAGTTCCCCGGAGCGTAGGGGCCAAGTCTTATAACCACAGAGTTAGGCCACTTTTACTGTGGTGTGGGATTTGGCCTGTTCGAGCAGCGGAACTGAGACGTCTTCAGGTCTTCGATAATCGTTGTCGCAGAACCCTAGCTCATGTAGGTGGAGGTCGATGAATCCCTAATGAGGTAAGTAAGAAGCGATTGTTCAGTTGGGCATAAGAGACTTTCATCGAAGAATGTTTTCAGCATCAGAAGTCTCGTTGGTCAGAGCACGTGATGCGCATGTCGAAACATCGTTTTCCTAATTCAGAGTGGCGGAAGCAGAGAGGTGGTCAACGTTTGACCTTGCAGATGGGTATGGGAGAGGTTAGGAAAAGTCTAGGTGCTGCAGGCTCAACTCGCCTTCCAGGATGGCGACCGCGTGATCCCCACTGAACCTGGTTGGAGACAATAAAAAAATATGATTGGCGATGGAGGCCAGTGGTGTTCTTGTTGTCAGCTTCTGTTGAATCAGCTGTAGCACCCTCTGTAGTACCCAGCTCCCATGCTAAGGGAACTAGGGGGGAGATGCTTCAGTGGTTAGAACGCGGCTTTACTGACGGGAAGGTAGGTGGTTCGGAGTTGACCTCTGCCTCTCGACTTCCCCTGTCTAGGCTTGGGCAACCTGGCAGTATCCCAGGCCTCGCGCTTCGTTCGGGTGGCATGACAGCTAGACACAGAAAGGGTGTTACAGGTGAACGATGTTTTTTTATTATTTGACGGAATGGGGCACGAGGGCTGAGCTACTGTCAGGATGCTCAGGTCTAGACAGCAGCAGTCGAGATACTGAGGTTGGGTTCGAACCACGGACCTTCCGGTCCGTAAGTTGGCTCGCTAATCACTGAATTATCTCGAGCTCTATCCAGATTGCTTGAATGAGTGTCTGGAGGTGTGTGCACCTCGGAATGATTGTGACAGGCTAGCAGTAAGTACTTTCCCCATCCACTTTTACCCTTTTCTTCACAACAACGCTTTCAAACAAATCATGGTTATATAGCAGCGAAGCATCAGTGCTGAGGGTTGACGTTATGTTGCCTACGATGATGGAGACCCTGTAACTAAGCAGGTTAGACTAGCGGGTCCCCAAAAAAACCCTATTGCCTGTTACCTCAAGGTTCAGACTTGTGAGTCAAAGGTTCACGTGAGACAGCTCAACTAAACCCTCTTCCTCGGACTGGGTAACTGGGAAGTATCATTTTCCCGTACAGCTATTTGTCCGCCGAAATCCCTCCCCAACCCGCCTCCATATGGGAACGTTGTTAGATCATTTGATTGTCAGTTACCTGATCGATGTGCCTTGTACAAAACTTAAACAAAATCATACAAAATATAACATTTTGACTCTCAGCAAGAACGAGATCACTCGGAAGATAACATTCCCATGGATACGAGCTGATAACGCGAAGCAACACTTTGCCAGTTAGCAAAAGAATACATTCATACTATGCAATTTGCAGAAACGGGTGCGTCCAGGAGGTAAGACATTGTTCACGTCAACCAGGAAGGTGCCATCATCATAATCAGCGGATTGTAGTGGTAAATCACATAAGACTCCAGTGCGAGGAGTTACTTTCAGTAATGATAGCACGAACCAGCTACCACCAGGAAAAAACGACCGCAACAGCCAGTATTCCCAACCTGTCACTCAGGAATATACTAGCGGACCCCACCGTTACGCATTGTAGACGATCAGACGGGAAGTAGCGTTCTTAACATAGTACACTGAGAACAGCAGTGAGCTTTAGCGACACAATTTCATATAGCCAAAGATATAGTGTAGCACGTAATCCAGTGGGGAATCTTATAGAGACCGTGTAGAGTTGTAGGCCGAGTGCCCCAGCATAAAATTTTAAGAATGTAGCAAAAAATGTCGAAGATGGACTAGGCCACTCCAAAAAGAGAGAACGGGAGGAGGCCTTTCACTTACTTGACGAAAGTGTATTCTGCCATCATTATCCACCACGGACTCATATATACGCACTGGAAGTTGTTCCCCACAAGAATGCAACGGGTCTAGCTTTAGGATGATCAGGGATTCGTTGAGTTCTTGCATCTGAATGAATGAGTCGAGATTAGAAAATGCGATATCTACCTGCCGATTGAAGAGCTCATCATGTTCTGTGATTGGACCACCGGTGGTATACCACCCAACGATGTCCAGGTCCGGATAGACTTGCTTGCACTGTGATTCCCGGGTACCATAGAAATCGGCATTGACAGCCATATGCGGTTCTTCATCTAACAATAGCTCAAACGAATTTGTAATCTAAATGGTATGTACATATAGGAAATGAAGAACAAACCTCGACATAATGGCCCTCTTGTTTACCTAACAAAGCCCCATAGACTACTACAGCAGGGGAATTTTCTTTTACTTTATTACGGGTCCAGTGTTCCGAAATATTCAACACCACCAAAGGGTGTAGCCGAACACAAATCGAACCCGATCCGGAAGCAACAGGTCCTGAATCTGTGAGCGAGTCTACTTCCATTGTGCTGGAAATATGAAAAGTTCAACCGGTTGATGAGAATACAGCAACGAAGCATCGCAAATAACAAAAGGAAAGTGGTGATGGGATGATTGAGCAGTACGGCGAAAGAACTAACACACGATTTCGAAAGCCGACCTAAATCGCAGCAACTGTCACCAGTTAGAGAGCGAGTCAGTTCTAAAAATGGTTTGGGTCGCCGAAATCCGTCACCCGGAAACAAACTGGCGCAGGATACCCAGCAGTTGTTTCAGAAGAAATTAGTCAATGAAGTGGAAATCTGGCTTGTTGGTTCAGTGTACACTTTTTTAGCCTCGTTTGGTATATCCTCGTAGTTTGTATTATACAGAGGAAAAAAGAGAGGACTCGTAGTTTCCGTGGAACTCCGCGTCGTATGCACACAGGATGATTCAAACATTTGAGTCAATGCCCTTGATCGGTTGTGTTTGGCCCCGAAAAGCCAAAAAGAGTTCCTGGAATCATTTGCATCAGGAGAGATTGAGGAACCCCAAGAGCCACTGACTGAAGATGTCTAGTCTCCGGATGTGTTCGACTTATAAAACTGTATCTCCTAGTCCTACAGAGATTTCGGCGATAACGTGGACAAACATTCAAGCCGTTGCCTGCAGACTATATTTACAATTAGGAGGAGCGACGCCTACAGGACATAGGGACCTGTCCCACAGTATTTTGGTCTTTCGTGTTTTACCGTGATAAAGTGAGTTGTTAATTGGCCAAATAAAGTTCCAAGTTGGAACGTCCACGTCGCAACTTCAGCTTTAATCGGTTGAAAAGTAAAGCGAGCAGTCTGGCTCACCTACCAACAGCCCCTGCCTTAACGTCATAATCGGGGTTTAATGCAGCGATGGTACCGCTGCCTACATTGGCTAGAACTTCGTTCTTCTAGGCTCACCTTTGCTAGGAGTACGTGGGAGGGTTCAGACAAAAGACAACGAACAATCGTGATACGACGTGCTCCGGCAGTAAAGTCATAGTGTCCTCAACGACGGGAGCGTGAAAACAATTAACACTTCCCGTGTGTAAGGATGCTGTGATTCTTGAGGAACGGTAGTAGATGTGGCTGCCTCTAAGAATCACACGCGTCCAGCACCCAGTGGCTGAACACGATCGCCGGCGGATCACTCAGTATGTTCCAAGGGATCTAAGTGTACCCTTCGTGAGCAGTAGCACCAAAGAAAAGATCCCAACGCCCTAACTCTTGTGTCCCCTGCTTAGATCGGGTTCCCAAAACCAAGTGGTTTACTGATTCCGAGTTGTACTCCACAAGAAAACCCTGATACTATCTACCTCACCAGTCAATTTATTGAGTCAGTCTATCGTCCACGACTGTATTCCGAGGCTGAGTTTCGAGTCGACGGTTCAACGTGAGTTGTCACAAGTAAGTCACCCACTTATTGGCCCCAGCTATAATCAAACCCGTTAGAAAACCTGTCCCTCTGAGTTTATTTCCCAGTGTCAACTCTAATAAGCAGTAAACCTGAACAGCCACCAAAAACGAATAATCTGTGGACATAATAACAATAATCGTTCAGCTGCAACACCCTTCCGGTGTCTAGCTCCCAAGCCACCCGAAAACCGACCTAAAGCTGTTACCTTATCGTGGTGGTCGGGCTTCTGTGCTGTGACGATCCTGAGGGGCTTTACCAGCTGGCACCCAGTTCCTAAAGGTCTAACAATGCCAGGAAGGCCTACGGGGAGCGGCCCAACGAAGAGCAGTGAGTCACCGGAATACAAGGCGGTAAGGAAGTAAAGTCATACTTTTCTCTGCGATAGGAGTGTGAAGGCAGTAAGGCGTTTCCCCCAGGCGACCAGCATGTCCATATTTATGGAAGTAGCGATGCTGCCTTCCCCCAAGGAAGGACGGGTTAGAAAAGGTCGGTCCCAAAAACGGCACACTCCGATCGCCCAACGGTTGACCGTAACCGCCGGAGAGTTATTCAATACGATCGAAATACTTTCGAAACCAAAGAGTTCGATGCTGCTCAAAAGGCACCCGCTGTGCGCAGCAACATCAGGAACGAGACAGTAGTGCCTTACTCCATTCGCCCTCGGGCCAGGCCGGACTCTGCAGTCAAGTGGGTCAGACTATTGAGTCATCGGCTCTAGGCAGGGTCCCCCAAGAAACTCTACTGTCCGATGCCTCGTGGGTCAGATGCTCAAGATGGGGTACCTCAACTATAGCCCCCTGTCCACCGATGTCCCTCCCCAACCCCTTCCCACCACACAAGCAAATGTCACTGGGTCACTTGACTGTCAGTTATCTGACCGAAAGGCCTTATGCTCCTCGCTGCCAATTAACAATAACCAAAATAACACATTGCTAAATTTGCGAGATACTTTCTAAATAGGAGCTTCCAACGTCTGTACTCTGTCAAATTGGTAAACAGGCAAATCTCGCTGAAACATAATACCCCCTTAAAATTGATGAATGCTGTGTGCCCGAAACACGCATACAAGACTCAAGCGTGATTATGCATCCCAAAACGCTAAAGACGAGCACAGATCTATCACATTTCACTCTCCGTATGTCCGCTGATCCAGAAGCGATGACTCACGGAATATATGGCGGGGGGGTTGGACACAGCCCGACAGAGCTGAACGCGCTTTGCTTGATTGGATCCCAGTGAACAGTCGTCTTTGCGCCGTCCGGTTATCCAGCTCAAGCAAGTTCAGTGCCTCTCCGTAGGAAAAGCGGTGCCTGTTTGTAGTGTCGGCTTAGACCCCAACGGACTGCAGATCTGGTGCTGAGAAGGGTACTTTCTATCAAGAGCTATGCGGGCTCATTCAACAAGCAAAAAGCACTGACATTATTATCCTTGCAGGTGATATGAATGCTCAAGTAGGTCGTCTGAACACCTTGGAATCACATTTGGGCGGTCGATTCGGAGTCTATGCTCGCCACACAGAAAACCGAAAGCAGTTGTATACTGATTATGAATTGTTTCTGGCAAGTACGAACTTTCAAAATAAACGTTCGCATCGCGTAACCTGGCGACCACCAACTGCAAATCAACCGTGGGCCCAGTTGGACCACGTGGCCATCAGCTACCAATGGAGAGCCACAATTCAAGGCTGTCGTGTCATCCGGGGCACACCACTTGATTACAATCATGCAGTGGTGCGGGCACGCCTGACAGTTCGCTTCCCTTCAGGCCCTCACAAAGTAGCACGAAGCATGCCAGTCTCCTATCTTCGAAGAACTAACACAGCTTAACAGTATCGATCTGAGCTAGCCCAACAACTCTCCACGGTAAACCAATACTGTGGTGGCAGTGGGCGTGTGGATGAAGCGTGGAAAAATGTGAAAGGCGTTCCTTGCTATCAATCCGACCTCTCGAATTCGACTAAAAGACCACTGGATGTCGTGGAGATCGCTGTCCATGAGTGACGCCAGGAAAGCCATACCAGCAGACAACGAGTACCATGGCAAGTGCAAAACCCTCAAACACTAAATATTGAAGAGTCTAAGGAGACACTGAGAGCTCTGGTGGAAATCGAAAGCTCGGATGGTGAAGGCTTTTGCTACCGGAAACAACCGTGCCCTATATCAACTGATATGATTGGCTGGCCCTAGGAAAGCAGTGGTCCGTGAGATGATAAGTGAAAAAGATGGCTCATTGATTCACTCGCAAAAACGTCGACTGGAAAGATGGGCCGAACATTTCCAAGAACAGTTTAGCTAGCTTCCTGCGACACAGCCTGTGGAGATAGCGCATACGGGCGAATGGAATGTAAAACTTGATCGCCCGTCGGAAGAAGAAATAAAGTACGAAATATCCGTACTGAAACGTGAGAAGACACCAGGACCGGACGGTCTCTATCCAGCCCTCTTCAAAGAAGGAGAATCCCTGATGATCCAGCTGACAAATCTTATTGGTGCTATATGGAACGAAGAGAAGATGCCTGCAGAATGAGGCATGTCAGACAGTTATTCCGATCTTCATAAAGGGTACGCGGACGCTGTGTGAAAGCCACCGTGGTATCAGCCTGGTAGACGTGGGATCGAAGGTCCTCTCTAGTCTTATCCTTCGAAGGTCGACTGAACACAGAGAGAGATCCGTGAAAACCAAGCTGCGTTCCGTGCTGCAAGAGGATGCATCGATCACATCACTCTCCAACAGATTCTGGAACAGCGACGCTGCTTCCAGCAACCAACAATGGCTGTGTTCCTTGATTTGAAGACTGCCTTTGACTCTGTGGCCGCCAGGCACTATGGCAGTGCCTGTGGAGCGAAGGTGCCCCTATAAATTCTTGACCCTCCTTAAGGATCCGTGAGCCAACTCCCGCGGCCGTGTGAAGGTCTACGGGAAGCTCTCTTCCGAGTTCACCACATCAAGTGATGCCAGACGGGGCTGCCCTCTTTCACCTTTCTTCTTCAACTTCACCATTGATATGATTGTGGAAGACTCACTATCAGCCTCTAATGCCTGTGGGATCGAAGTGCTCCCGGGGCGTCCGCTCACATACATCGAGTACGCAGACGACACAGCTCTTGTTGGATCTGACACCGTGGTAATGCAAACAATATTAAATAATCCAAATAACTCTGCCTCACGGTTTGGCATGCGTTTCACACCGGCAAAGTGTAAAGTGCTAATGCACGACTGGGTGGGTTCGGAACCCAACCTCATGCTTACGGATGAGCCGATTGAGGTAGTAGACAAATTTGTTTACCTGGACAGTCCCGGTGGTCTCGCGAAAGATGATATTTCCATCCGAATTGGGAAGGCCAGAGCAGCTTTTGTGAACCTGCGTCACCTGTGGCGTAGGCACAACATTAGCTTATCTGTCAAGGGTCGAGTTTACAATGCTGCGGTGCGGCGAGATAGCTCAGCGGTTAGAGCGCAAGCGTACTGACCGGAAGGTCCGTGGTTCGAACCCCACCTCTGCCTCTCGACTTCCCTGTCTAGGCTTGGGCAACCTGGCAGTATCCCAGCCCTCGTGCTTCCTTCGGGTGGCATGGCAGCTAGGCACCGAAAGGGTGCTACAGCAGAACGATTTATTTATTTTTTTATTTATACGGATCAGAAACCTGGCTGCTGCGCGCCGATATTTGACCATCGATGTCTTCGGAGTATCGCCAGAGTTCGGTGAAAACACCGGATAAGCAATGCTCAAGTACGTCAAATGGTTTTCGGATGGAATAACTCGCCCACGATAGATGAACTGATCACACTGCATGGGTCGCGCTGGCCTGGCCACGTGCTGCGACCCTCGAAGGGTTCTTTTCGCACAACATCGTGAAGGGTGGAAACGAGCCATGGGAGGTCAAACGACGGCTTGGTATAAGTATAAAAGTAACTACCAGCAAACTCAGCTGCGCTGGTCATTACCATCTTCCTGGATGGGGACACCGAGACGGGCCACACCAATAGTTAAAGACATTGTCAGAGATGGCCCAATGGTCCCCGCAATTGCGTTCATGCATCCAAGCTATTGCCTTCAAGGCCTAGCTCCTTTCCCAACTCCCCACTCAACAATCCACTGATAATCCTGTATTTTGGCACCAATTTATCAGCTCCCGCCTCCAGTGAGCAGCTACTTACCCCACCTCCCCAAGTCAACTGTGGCAGCTACAACCACTGTACGGCAAGTACACCGTTCTCAAAGCTGATGATGATTAAGTCACCCGAATGAAGCACGAGGATTGAGATACTGTCACATTTCCCAAGCCTAGACAGAAACAATCGAGATGCAGAGGTTGACCTTCCGGTCAGTAGATTAGCGATTACACCAGAGTCATCTGGAGCTCCTATGGACAAAGCAGTTTTCACTACCCGCACACGTACCAAATAAGTCAACTAACATCCCTTGTTTTAAACTCTTTCCTTCGATAAATGGCACACGGTGTTCATGAAATGCAAACAACCCTATGAGTAGTGCAGTACGCATATACGTGTATCGCGATATCTCGAAAATCGTACCAACTGAAACATGAGGCGGCCCGGTGCAGCACATTCAGTTGCCTGGAAACATCACAAACGGGAGGCTCAGTTGGGTTTTAAGTGGGTCTCTCGCAAAACCAAATTTGTCTGCAAATGAGTGTATTTCGCAAACTAACACTGTATTTCGTCACATTACAGACCATTTTATTCCCAGAAGTGGGTCGTACTGGGTTGGTGAAAACAGTTGAAGACGTTCTGCTTATGTGGTATCCCACAAACACCCAACTGCTTGTGATCAGGTTGACAAAATCCAACAGAAATCGCAAGGATAGAAGGAGCCCAATTCATAAAACATCCGCATTTAGTTGAGGAGTGTAACAGTTGTCCTGTTGAAGAGTCCTTTCAGGGGTTGTCCGAATAAGAGTGTTGAGATACACGCACGGTCTTCCTTCTGCACCTGTCCTCACCTACTGGAGGTGCTGCGGGATTTTGACAGCAGACTGATCCTGCTGAATACTACACAGTAGAACACTCAAACACGGGTATCAATGTCACTTCAAGGTGCAGGTGCTGGAGCGATTCGAACTGAAGGTGCCGCTACCGTTTCAGTTCGCTGAGGTCGCCGATTGTCCCACACACAATGAGTCATTCAGATTAGCTAACGTAAACCAGGCCAGAGCGCGCGCACGTTCGAGTCAACTTGATGCACAAGGCAAGTCAAAAATGATTTGGACGCACAGTACGTAAAAAAAATCCGGGAAACTTGGTAGGTGAAGCATAAGAAGTCACGCCATAATTTGCACGATATATTCCAAGAAAGCTCGAAATACGCCAGGTGCGATGCTCTTAAATTAACAACTCATAACTGTATCAAACGTCGAAGGTAAGTTAACACTGTACTTATGTCCAAGTAAAACATAAGATGCTCCCAGATGAATTTCCTCAATTCACTCAACCTCCTTTGCCCGTCCCTCTGTGTCACTTTCTCTAATAGGAGGAAAATGAGTAATCGAACTCAGTCGCAACCCAAGTTTTGCACGCAATAATCCGGTTAAAAATAGAGTCTTTCAATTTGCTCCACCTCATGCATTAACATTATT
This sequence comes from Clonorchis sinensis, assembly GCA_003604175.2. Classification (NCBI taxonomy): domain Eukaryota; kingdom Metazoa; phylum Platyhelminthes; class Trematoda; order Opisthorchiida; family Opisthorchiidae; genus Clonorchis; species Clonorchis sinensis. The sequence continues at coordinate 3,648 of NIRI02000036.1, read as the reverse complement.
GTGTTATAGTTGACTGGCAGCACAAATGACAATGTCTTGTAATTAAGCACGCCCAATACCATGTCATTCTGTTGCCTTCCATTTCCGGACCAATGATCCGTGATCACCCCAAATAATAACCGAAGGCTTCGTAAGGCTTAAAAGCAAGCATGGACCCAGTCACTGTTTAGTGGAAGAAACGGAAACAGAGTGAACCACTGATCTGTTCTCGGTCTGCGAAAATGGCAGAGCGAGTCCAGTGACCTTGTAGTATGCACGCTATGGAAGCACCAGGGGACAATGATTCTCTGAAGGCAGGTGTTCACGACTATTTCTGTGGATGGAAAACAGAAACAATTCAATCGAATTTAATCGACTTATAAGCTCGCTGTTCTGTGCGGCGTGTAACTGCGCTCGAAATGGTGGTTAGCGTCCAATATCTCACGACAAGTCTGTTGATGCGGTTCCGAAGTCGGCGTCCCACTCGTGATGATCTCATTAGCCTGCAAATCGTGTACCTCCGGTGCAGCGTTCTGAGCACATTCTCAGGTCGCGTCAAACCCTGAGCTCTATTGTTAAAAGGTAGATGTTTGCATGTGCTTCACTGAGGTAGAGGACATGCCTTCGGTAATCGACAAATCCCGAAAGTGTGGTCGCGGGATTTTTATGGAATTCGACGCTGACCGTCTTAGCTACATTTACCCAACCGAGTGAAACAAATGCCTGTTTCGACGTTCCCCAGGCGCCGCCGACGTTATTGTCAATCATGATAAGAGCAGCCTCTGCCCTTATAAAGGCATGTAACTTTCAGATATGTAGATGCAGGCTGTGTGGCCTTGGGGCGTAATGGCTCAGTGATTAGAGCGCCAACTTATTGACCTCTCGACTTCTGTTTAGACTTGAGCAACTTGGCAGTAGCCCAGCCATCATGCTTCCTTTGTGTGGTATGGCAGCCAGGCACCAAAAGGGTGCTACGGCAGAAGGATTTCAATTTTTTTCGGTGTTCGGCCTCCATGGAGATCGGACCTTCGCAGGTAGCACGCACTTCTTGACTATGCATAAATTAATCTCCTTGTTGAAGACGCATCACAACGTTAGTGATGGACAAATTGAAATAACAAATTCTGTCCGCCAAAGCTATTTTCGACCGTGGCATAATCCCGGGGTACCCCCATGCGCGCCAAGCTGTTACGAAGCGCGTAATACTCTTAATAGTGATGGCATCTTTCTTACAGACGACCCCAATTGCAACCGAAGAACTCCACTGCACGGTTTGCTTACATGACGTGACAGGATTGGTATCTATTTACCGGATAATGATCACGAGGATGTAGGCACGTTTTCCACATCTTGTGGAGAGCCGGCCCCTAGATATTTTCATCTGAAATGTCTGCTGGCTGTGCATTACATCAAGTGGGCCGCAGCACGTGTTTCTTCACCTTGAAAATGCGACCAATAACCACCTCAAGGACGTAAACGGGTGTAAGATGGAAAGCGTGTACCACATCGATAGCCTGGAAAGCGCAACCCAGATGTCTCGGTACAGCAAGTGACTGACGCGCGTACGTCAGATGCACACAATCTACCGTCGTGACCGGCGAATCGGAAGGACAATCATGTTTCTCATGTGGTTTACCGAATAAAGGCATATGTCGCCAACCAAGTTCCAGGGTAGATTGGTCCATGAACACCAAAGCCAAAGTACCATCACGGCGACCAATACAATGTGCGATGCACATTGATAACGACGATTAGTTCTTCGTGATAAAGGCGAACACTTCGGCCGGTATCTGTAGATGCGCTTCATGCCAATCCATGTGGCTGCCCTGCGCGCACCTGGTTTTGGTATTCGCATGCCACCTGTAGCCCTACATTAAGTTAACTCTTTACATATGCATCGCTCAGATAGGAGTCCCCATCCACCAGCGATCGTTAGACGACTACAATCTTCCAGAGCTAAGGATAACTCAGGTTCTGGTTCTGGTCGCATGAAGGGGGATAGTATACGCAGCTGGGCCGTTTGGTCGACAAAGTGGAAATGCTGGAGACGTGCCACACCATAAGCTGCATCAAGCGCCTAATTTTGAGGAGACAACTGATGCCACACCATGCCATTCTAGCATTCGTCTTGACGGTAAGTCACCGGTGTTTGAGGGCGATCGTTCCCAATCCAAATGGCGATCTAGATCGACGTCCCATCTGGTCTCTCTAGCCTGTCAACAGACTGTGCTAATCTTTGGTGTCCACCGTACCGACTACCACACGACGGCGCCTTCTGGCATAGCGAAACTTTCATTTTGTGTAGATCCATGGGGAAGCCCATCAGGTGAACGCGCCTGCAGTAGTGAGTCCCATTGCCTCGGTTGCTGGTACGTCTCGCAAGGCATCGCTCTAGACAAAGTGACGTGCGTCAGTGGGTTTCTTGGTCAGTCCTTGGAAGTTCAGCCGAGTGTGGTTCAAAAATTCTACTCAGTCTCGCACTAGACTGAGGGTTGTGTGTTGAATCTGTAATCTTTGTAGATCTCACATTAGAATCGCGTGACGGGAAAGCTTTCGTCTTGCCTGCAGACAGGTAATGCCTTTCAGGGCCACTCACCCAACTGTACTGCTACCGTGAGGTGGTATTCGGGCTTGCGTGCTGCCATGACACTGCGGGCTATTTTAACCGGAGTTACATTCCGAAAGTTAGCTTCCGGTTGGAATTCAACCGTATGAAGAAGTCTAACGGACGGCAACCAGACCAATTGGGTTTAACGCCAAATATTTCCCTAAAGGCTTCTGGTGTTTCGACTGGCTGAAACCCAGTCCACAATAAGTAAACTGAAATGAAGTGAGAGTCCACTCACGTAGGCCATTTAAGCCTCCATCAGTGACATTTCAGCGGTCGGACGTTGTGGTAGCTGATCGGAGGTAGACGGTTCCTCGGCCACGTAAGATGCCACAACCACCCGTATCTGGCGAGATTGATCTGCTGCCCCAACGAAACAGTGCGGCCACCAAGTACTCGCATGTTCATTAGTTCGTTCTTCCAGCCACGTTGGTGGAAATACTTTTGAAGACGCCCAGAAACCTCGAATCCCCTGTCCAAGTCTAAACCATTACGAAAGACCACTCCTACGACCTTATTGTATGCATCTTTCGCGAACTTCGAATTTGCTTGCTTCCAACAAATCGTGTGATTTCAGAATGCCGACATCGCCACGTCGATGCTTCACTGCCATACGGCCACCGAAAATGACTAGGTGTCTCACACTAGCAAACTCACTCCCAGTCTTAGAGATACGCGCACTAAACCTCAACGCAAATGTCTGCAAAGCAAAAACGCTTTGAGACTAAAAACCGAGCAAGTACACTCTGTACAATTTTATCCAATTTCGGAGAAGCAGGAAAACCGAGTCAACTATGGTTTTAAGGTCGGGTGCTGTCCTGGCGCTACGCTAGTTACAAATTTTAAACACTCCTCAATGCGGTAGCACTTGTCAACTGGTATTCTCCATGCTCAATATCATCTTCTTTCCCACTATCAATATCAATCATGTTACTGTATAAAAGTTTGTTTTAATGAATAACAATCCAGCTGCCCGTTTCTTGGGTTCAAAGTGACTTTTGCTGAGTATCTGTTTTTGTGAATGCCGGTTGACTGTCATCGACTGGTATTGACCCTTAACG